>CAUYON010072559.1:0-28431 GCA_963573935.1 Arctocebus calabarensis | reverse complement strand
AGGAGACACCTGTGCCTTGGTGTCTCCTTCACTTTACACTTAGGACTAAATGTGGAACCCCCATTTCCTAAGCCTAGGTCAATTTCTTGTGAATTTCCTAGGCCTCAATTCCATGAATGGACTGTATCCATTCATTGATACATTCATTCACCTTGCCCCCCAGTGGAAGGGACTGTATTCATTCGTTTCCTGGCCAAGGAACCCATACACCTATATGTACCCTGAGACTAAAGGCCTAAAGGAGGAGATGGGGAAAGACCAGGAGAGAAACAGAGAGAGCTTCTCTCTCTCCACTTGAATTCTCTCCCTCTACCAGGAGCTTTAGTGTTTTCTGTATTCTTTTCTGTAAATAAAGTCTGTCTTACCACTAGGGGGTCGGGAGGGGAAATAATGTAATGAAGAATAATAAAATACATGTATTTTTAAAAAAATAAAGGAAAAACACAGCCTGAAAAAAAAAATACTAGAAGAAAATGCATGTCAAACACTTGAAGAAATCGGCCTGGACAAATATTTCATGAGAAAGACCCCCCAGGCAATTGAAGCAACACCAAAAATACACTACTGGGTCCTGATCAAACTAAAAAGCTTCTGCACAGCCAAGCAGACAGCCCTCAGAATGGGAGAAGATATTTCAGGTTACATCTCTGACAAAGGTTTAATAAACAGAATTCAGAGAACTCAAACATATTAGCAAGAAAAGAACAAGTGATCCCATCTCAGTGTGGGCAAGGGACTTGAAGAGAAACTTCTCTGAAAAAGACAGGAGCATGGCCTACAGATATATGAAAAAAGGCTCATCATCCTTAATCATCAGAGAAATGCAAATCAAAACTCCTTTGAGATATCAACTAACTCAAGATTAGCCCACATCACAAAATCCCAAAACCAGAGATGTTGGCGTGGATATGGAGAAAAGAGAACACTTCTACACTGCTGGTGGGAATGCACACTAATACGTAGCTTTTGGAAAGATGTTTGGAGAACACTTAGGGATCTAAAAATAGACCTGCCATTTGATCCTACAATTCCTCTATATATCCAAAAGACCAAAAAATCACATTATAACAAAGATATTTGTACCAGAATGTTTATTGTAGCCCTATTCATAATTGCTAAGTCCTAGAAGAAGCCCAAGTGCCCATCAACCCATGAATGGATTAATAAATTGTGGTATATGTATAACATGGAATATTATGCAGCCTTAAAGAAAGATGGAGACTTTACCTCTTTTATGTTTACATGGATGGAGCTGGAACATATTCTTAGCAAAGTATCTCAAGAATGGAAGAAAAAGTATCCAATGTACTCAGCCCTACTATGAAACCAATTTATATATTTAATATGAAAGCTATAATACAATTATAGCCCAAGAAGAAGGGGAAAGGGGAGGAGAGGGGTGCGAAGAGGGAAGGATAGGTGGAGGGAGGGTAATTGGTGGGACCACACCTGCAGTGCATCTTAGAAGGGTACATGTGAAATTTACTAAATGTAGAATATAAATGTCTTAACCAACAACTAAGAAAATGCTGTGAAGGCTATGTTAACCAGTTTGATGAAAATATTTCAAAATGTATATAAAACCAGCACATTGTACCCCATGATTGCATCAATGTACACAGCTATGATTTAATAAAAAAAAAAAAGAAGAAGAAGAAGAATGATCTGACTCAAAATACCAACAATGGCACTGAAAGTGGGAACTCTGATCTCTGTCACTCTCTCAGTCCCTCATGTGCAGAATATGAATCAGCTACTCGGGTGGTGATAGAGGAGGGAGGCAAGAGAGAGGTAAAGGGCTTGAATTCTTCAAATTATCTTCCTAAAAATCAACACTATGGAAAAAGAGATGTTGTTGGTGCTGAGATAATGGTTATTTTCTCATTTGATGTGTTCATAATGCATCTCCACCACCACAGGATGAAGAACAGCTATCCTGGGGGTAACAGGCCAGCAGATGACTGAGTGTGGAAGTAACTCATGGAAACTGTGAGTGTGGCCTGTAGTCCCAGTTACTCGGGAGGCTGAGGCAAGAGAATCACCTAAGCCCAGGGGTTGGAGGTCGCTGTGAGCTGTGTGATGCCACGGTACTCTACTGAGGGCCATAGAGTGAGACTCTGTCTCTACAAAAAAAAAAAAGAAAAGAAAAGAAAACTGTGAGTGTGGTCAACTTGCACTCACTGAAAGTTCATCTTTCAAGTTTACCTTGTGAAGAAATAAGTTCTCATATTTCCACCCTGAAGAATACAAGGATACAAGAATACAAGAATCTCCCTCAAGGGGGAAAGTACTGACTGAAGTTTTGAAAGAAGTCCTTCTGTTAAAATATTTTTCTTGGTGAAAATTATGTTAGGAAAGGCCATTTTCATAATTTCAAGTATTTTTAATGCAGGTGATGTATCACACTGGTATTTTAAATATGGTTTTTCAATGCAAAACCTACACTCCCACTGGGAGGGAATGAAGTTTGGAAGTGGGCTTGCTGCCCAATGGGACCCCAGAGGCAAGCAGAGCCTGAGGACTCTCTTCAAGTTGGCTTTCAAACCCAGTTGGAGGCTCTCTTAATGGGCCCCCAATCCTGTGTTCTGCAGTTAACTTTGTGAGTGAGAGCACAGGGACTTCTAAGAGGCTTAGATCTATAAAAATAATTAATTGGGAGGTTATTAGACTGAGACAGCTCTAGGACCTTGGATTCCTACTTTAGCAAATCAAAACCCAAATCAATGTAAACAGTAAAACAAAACTTAAGCCAATCAGAGACCACCAACCAACCTCTAACTAGGAACTTTCTACTTTAACCAATCAAATATTGGTTTTGTCTTGCTTTCTAAAAACTCTCTATAAAATTTACCCCCTGGAAGCCCCTCAGGGGAGCACTGAATCGCTCCTTATCATCTGCTGCCCAATTCATGAATTACTGAATGCGCAAATAAAAGCATCAAAATTTTGCTGTGCCTCACTGTGCCTGTACCTTTATTCTTTAGCAACTCCTTTGCTTCTCCTTCATCTTTTTCCCCTCCACCCCAAAGAGAGTTTCCACTATGGCCTTAGGTGAGAATATTTCTACCACCACCATTCCCCTGGGAAAATGCCCACCAGGGGAGTAGAACAGAGCAGAGTTCTTGCATGGGGTACCCAGGTAACTGAGCCATGGGGGACCTCATAGAGTCCTGTACACTGATCCGAACCCCACCCCAGGTTAGGAAAGTACCCACCTTAGTCTCCCATATGGAACAGAGGAGGGCAGGCATAGGGAGCTGACAGCCAGCAGACCTGAGGCCTAAGGTCCAGGAAGCCAAAGAACATGCATCAGTGGGGACCATAAGACTTGAGACCAGGTAGGGATAAGGACACATTAGTGGGTACCAGTGCATAACTCTAATATCCCTATGACTGACATCTCTCACCACCACCCCACCCTAACACTAGTATTAGATAATGAGTGTCTGAACTCAGATACCTTTCCTGAAAAACACTGGGATGTAGGAGAATTTCAGACTTGAGTTTAAGTAAAAAACACAGAAGCCACTTGAAGCCACTAAATGAACTCTCAATTGACAAGATTATGTTTTCTACTGTCAGGTAAAACTAAGCCTCAGAACTGAGAGTAATGATGAAAGTTATAATACAATAATTATAATAAACAAAGTTCCCTTTCCTTTTTTTTTTTTTTTTTTTTTGCAGTTTTTGGCTGGGGCTGGGTTTGAACCCACCACCAATGGCATATGGGGCTGGCGCCTTACTCCTTTGAGCCACAGGCGCCACCAAAGCTCCCTTTCTTGCAACACCAAGAACAGGGTTTTAAAATGGAAGCCTCCCTACACTCATGAACTTAACAGAGAAATTTAGAGGCTCATGAGATGTAAATTTTTGTCCCATATAGGGAGCAAAGCTCAAAGGAAGGAATACTTACCCTTGAAGCTCAAACATCTGATAATTAAAAGCCAAAACCAAGGGACAGCTACCCTTTCCTTGGCTTTCATCCTAACATCTATGCAAACATATGATCAATGGCTGGGATAAGAATGCTTTGGCCCCAGGGACATTTGGAGAGCACTGAGAACAAACATCTGTAATTTAGAACATTTCCTTGGAACAGATTGTTTGGGTGTTGGGGTCTTCAGAAACATTAAAATTTCCTTTACAGAAACCAGGGTGAGAGCCAGGAACTGGAGAGAGGAGACAGCAACAAGAAGTTAGAGTTCCCAGGAGCCTGGGATTCCTTCAATAGAAGAAAATAAGATGTTTCAGACAAGTCCTATCTTGAAATTTTCATATGGATACAAATTCTCAGAAAGCATCAAGTTAATCCTATCAAATGACAGCTACAGCCAAAGCAGGTCTTTCTCTCTTGGCAAGTGGAAGAGGGTATAAGGGTGTAACTACACAATTATTTTCAAAGCCCTCCTTTAAAGCTTGTTCCAAAATTTAGCACACACCCATCTAAACCAACAGACTAACAGCTGAGAAGTGATTCCAAAATTAAAAACAGTGGTGTTGTTTGCTTTTCCATTATGTACTTTCTCCAGGATGAAGGCAGGACACAGTAAGGAACAAAAACACAACAATGTGAGTTGGAAGATCGAAGTAGGCAAGGGGCTTTCTTCAGATGGGCACTGGTCCTGAGTGAGGAACTGAGTTGGTTCCAATAGTCTGGAGCAGTGGTTTCCAAATGTTTTGATCACATGTCACTTAAAAGTTTGAGCATTAATTTATAGGTATGTACTACTATATCAATATATGTATGTACAGACAAACACATACGAAAAGACAGAAACTTAAAAGGATGACATTTTTTAAAAAGAATATTTTAATAGAGGTTGAATAGTCCAGGCTAATAACTGTTACAAATATACACCCCAAATTTCAGCAACTTGATGGAATCAAGTTTGTTACTTGCTTATGTTGGGGGTTGGGAAAGAGGACTTTGCCCCTTGCACACATTTGAGGTTGCAGAATCCTTCTGTTTCATGGATCTTCTCTCCTATAGAGATTTAGGGTTCTCTTCATTTCATCAGCCAGTGAAGAAAGACGTGAGCCTTGAGGACTGCACCATGCAAGGGAGGTAAGAGCTAGACCTAGAAGGGATCATCATGGCATCATGGCTGCCCTGATTCCATTGGTCCAATGCAGTCATGTGGTCCCCACCTAACTGCAAAGGAGTCTAGGAAATGTAATCCAGTTTGTGCCCAGGAGGAAAAAGGCAATGGGATTCAGTGAGCACATAGCAAACATCCACACAGAAATTCAAGTCCTCCTATACCTCTGATGTCCTACAAGAGTTTTTGAGCATACCTATGGTATGTGCTTCTCCATTTGGAAACCACTTGTCTGGAGGAGTAGTCATAGACTGACTCTGTTACTCCTGTTCTTCTCCCCCAGTACAGGACTCCCTGAGGATAGCCACATTTAGGGGAAGATGGGAAGATGGGAGCAGCAGTTAACCTCGGGGCACTGGTTCCAGAGTCTGTACTATCAGCCCATACATGGTGTTGAGCCTAGAGAGAAAATGGTAGAATTAACTCTCAGCTCTGCAGGCTTCCCTCACCACACAGAGACAGAGCAGGAGAGGCACAGGCCTGGGCTGAGGTGGGCGGCTGCCCACACAGGGAGAGCAGAAGCAGATGGGTAGGAAGGCAGGCACCAAGGTGAGGTGGGTGAAGATAATGGCAGTGGGTTGCAAAGTCAGGCTACCGAAGCTCAGCCAGGTCAGTCAGGAAGCAAGTGCCATGTGGAGGCTGCAGAGGCCCCAGATGGTACTTACTACCTAGGGAACCCTCCTCACCCTGGTCACTCTTGCTTCTGTATTAAGCTCAGAATGACAACTGGGAAGAAGATAGCCCCCTGGGGGCTGGGAATGGCCTGCCCACATCCACATGCCAGCTGTTCCCAAAGTGCACAACTGTTGGGTCACCAGGATGAGCTCAGCCTTTCCCCTGCCCAGGCAACAAGGTTCAAGTGTCACCTACACTGCAGCAGCCCCTGAGGCAGGCTGGGTCCTGCAGGCTCAGCTATGCCCTGGCTTTCCAGTGCCTTCGCCTTTCAGGCCTTCTAAGAAGTCCGTCCTGTCCTGTCTCCACAATGAAGGAACTTGATCTACCCAGGTAGAGAAATCCTCAGTGGGCATCCCCAAGGCACCAGCACCACTGTTGTACCCCATTCTGTACTCTAAGCTAGGGTCTGAACAATCTTGCCTCCAGCTTCCCTGGAGCCACAGCTAAGATGTGCCATAGCTAATGTCCACAGCTAAGAAACACAGACTCCCATAGCTGCCTGTTATTCCTGCCATAACTTCCATCTGACTTCCAGAAAATCACTCAGTAAATGCCTCAGTTTCTCTACAGTACAATAAAGTAGAAATGTGATGACTCAAGTGCCCAAGGAAATTCCTGAGTAGTTCTGCCTCTCTTCACATCACCACATCATCATCTCTCCAAGTGGGTGGATGATGAAACTTCCTCTGGTGATACGAAGGGTCCTTTGTACTCAAGAAACTCAGGCTCCTCCTGGAGTCTGCCTTAACAAAGGACAGGACTGTCTCTGCCAATGCCAGGATGCCAGGGCACAGTACAGGGGCTATGTTAACCCCATCATAGAGCTGCTGTGCTCTGCTGGCCATTAACTCTCCTGAGAAAAGCCTCATCCTGTTCAGGGATCCAGTCAGGGTCACTCCAGCTCCAGAGAAGGAGATAATGCCTTCTTTGCTACTATTTTGATTTTTAAAAAATGGTTCCACATATCTGCCCAGCACATTACCTTTCCTTTAATCAATTGGGACGGGATGGGATCCAAATGGACATAAAGAGTTAAGCCCCGTGGTATATTGTAGAACAGTGGTTCTCAACCTTCCGAATGCCACAACCCTCTAATATAGTTCCTATGGGTCTCGACCCACATGTTGAGAACTGCTGTTGTAGAAACCCTCTGCCCTCACAACACTTTGCAAGACTCCATCCCCCCCCCCCCCAAATTCTACTTAACACTTATAGGTGTCCCAGTCCCTCACCCCACCAACATGGACAACAAAAATAGCACACAAAGCATATGAATGACTTCATAAAGATCACAGAACCAGTTTGTGGCTGAGCTGGGATTCAAACCTGGGAATCACTCGACTCCAAATCCCAGCCATTGTCACCTCACTCTGCCTTATTAGGAAGACAGAAGATGGCTGGGCATGGTGGCTTATGCCTATAATCCTAGCACTCTGAGAGGTCGAGGTGGGTAGATTGCCCTGAGCTCACAGCCTGAGCAAGAGCCAAACCCCACCTCTAAAAATAGGCAGGCGTGGTGGCAGGTGCCTGCAGTCCCAGCTACTTGGGAGGCTGACACAAGAGAATTGCTTGAGCCCAAGAATTGGAAGTTGTGAGCTGTGATGCCATGGCACTCCACCAAGGGCAACAAAGGGAGACTCTGTGTTAAAAACGAAAGAAAGAAAGAAGAGAGAGAGAGAGAGAGAGAGAGAGAGAGAGAGAGAGAAAAGAAAAAGAAAGAAAGAAAGAAAGAAAGAAAGAAAGAAAGAAAGAAAGAAAGAAAGAAAGAAAGAAAGAAAGAAAGAAAGAAAGAAAGAAAGAGAGAAGAATTACATAAGTAAAGGAGAGGTAGGTTAAGGGGAAAGAAAATAAAGAGGGGAAGTGAGTGAACTCAGCCACACAAAGTTGGTCAATTCAGCTGTAAAATGTAGACTTTTAGCATAGAAATGTGACCTTTTTGAACCTGTAGGACTGCTTTTCTTTCTATAATTTATTCATTCATTCTTTCGATAACAATTTGCTGGAAAGTTATAACATGTGAAAATATCTTGTAGTTTTTTTTCCTCATGTAAACTCTGAAGTATACAAAGGGTGCCAAAAAATGTATACAAATTTTAAGAAACAAAAAAACTGCATTAAAATTGTAATGCTCAATATATACCAATCACATTTGTTATGTGTACATTGTATTTTGTATCTCTTGTAATTGCAGGAGTCAAATGTCACTTGAGTAGTACAAGTTTAATACAGTTTTTTTCCTTTCTGAAATTGTACCCTCCATATATGAAATTCTTTCTAAGCTTTGTGGGAAATACAAAAGATATAGATGACATAATTTCTGCCCTCAGGAGCTTATAACGTGTCTAGAATATGTGGTTCCCTTATATTTCTTAGGACAAGACTTGAGCATCCTCCAATAACAGGAGGAAGGTTCAAGATGCAGCTAACGCATCACTGGAAGGGTTTTCCCTGGATCCCTTCCTGTTCATCACTGTCCCTTTCTAATTACTCATTTCAGTGTGAGACTCACCATAATCACTAGATCCTTTTCTTCTTTCCTCTCTTCCCTTTGAAGTTCATTCTGACCACTTAGAGATTATTGAATTCCATATTCATAACGTCCACCTCCCTGAACTTAAGCTGACTCGGCAGCCTATTAACATTAGTTTCTGTTTCACCCTGCGGCACATTTGTGGGACCAGCTGTGCTAGTCCCCAGTCAGGGGCCTTAGGACTCATAACCACTCCTCAGGGAGTCCCCTGGGAAAAGCAGGACAGGAGAGGGCCAGCGTAACCTAACCTGTGGAAGTTCAGGGCCCTTCCTTCCACACATCTCTATCAGAACACAGCCTTCCTTCAGGAGAAATAGAGAACGATGATCTGGTCCACAGCGGGCAGCCAGCCGGAGTGAGATTGAGATGGAAACAATGTGATTTAGGTGGAAAGCATGAGTTTCAGGCCTTGCCACCCAGTTCAAGAACAGGCGTGACCTCTTAGAGGGCAGAGCGACACACAGGCCAGGTGCCTTCCACCTTAGCCACGAAGGGGTCTTCTGGTCTCAGGCCTGGGAAGAAGAACCAGACCTCACTCCCTAAACCCAAAACTGGTCCCATGGAGGCACATCTCGAGGACAAGCTCAGCTGCGTCGGCCCCTGTCCCCCTCCGTGTCCTGCCCCTGCGACTTCCTTCCTCCTGGAGAACAGTGCCCAGACTTCATCAGCCCAGGTGATCGCGCAGCCTGTTAGACACCGTGTAGGGAATTTAATTGTTCCAACTTTGAAACTGCTTTTTGTTATGAAGGCCCAGAAAAAAATATTGAACAATGAAATCAAATTTGGGACAGGATCACCACTCTGGAGGGTGATGGAAAAAACATAAATAATTTCTGGAATTAGACGTGTTCAGCCTTCCCCATTAGTCACCGCAGGCAGCAGCCAGAGCCTATCATCTGTAGCAGACAGTTGCACGCAGAGCAGAAAGACGACGGAGGGCCCCACCCCTCCCCTCTTGGTCCCGGCTTAGGAAGGACCCTGATTCCAGTAAAGAAGGGACTGGCAGTCCCCAAGCTCTGGGGATGACATCCTTTATTAAGAACACTCTGGTTCACCGATTCCTTCCTGTCCACACAGGGCTGACACGAAGGCTGGAGTGGCCACCCCAAGGAAGGGCAGGGGAGGGATACCCTTCTGGTCTGATTCTGCCTCTTCGGCGCCTCTTCCCCTTCCCTAGTTTTTCAAGTTCCCTGTTCCTCACTCTCTCTGTCCCCTTCTCGCTCCTCTCTCCCTTTCTCCCTTTTCTCTGTCTCCCTCCTCGCTCCTTTTCTCTCCCTCTACCTCCCTCCCTCCTCTCCCACTTTCCTTCCTCCTTTCCTCTCTCTCTCTCTCTCTCTCTCTCTTCCCACCTCCCCCTTCCCTCCCTTCACTCTCTTCTAAAGAGAAGACATTCAGATTTGTGTGCTCTGTTTAATGCATTCCAGATGCCCGCGGAACTCCTGGCCTGAGCTCAGCAGTCCTCTGCCTTTGGGCCCCTCCCCCACCCAGAGGCCGCGGAGCGAACTGGGCGGGCTGGCGCCACCTGTTGGCAGCAGCCTGGAGCGTCGGCCGCAGGGGCGGTGAGGCCGACGTCGGTTCCTCCGAGGAAGAACTCAGCCCTCTGGGGGAAAAGTCCTGGAGGCAAAGAGTCCATGCACTACGGCGCTCAGTCCTGAGACGCGAGTCGTGAAGCGGCTAAGTATTTACGCAGCGTTTGGAGAACCCCTCGCTCTTGTTTTGCTGTCTCATTGTACTCCATTTCACGTTGTTGTTTTTTTTATTACCATCTGGAAATCAGCTGGCTCTTTTCTAATGTCGCATTCTTTGAAGGGTGGAGATTTTCACATCCAATTATATGTTAACCAAAATAAGCTTAAGGGAAGAATCTGTGCAAATTAACATTTAAGCCCATGACTTGGTAAAATGTAACAAGTGAAGGGAGAGGGAATTTAAAGTAAATGAAGGTTAGGGGAGGCAGTCGTGAAGATTTGCATGGCGGCCAGGCAGTGCTGAGCTAAACTGGAGGAAGCTCCTTTAGGATGGCGCAAGATAGTAGAGTTCTAGAAGGAGTGGATTCTTGGATTCTATTGGAGAGGGGAGAGGAAGGGTCGGGAGAGTGTAGGGCAGCACACGAACGAGCTCCCAAAGCCAGGGAGCTGGGCGCAACCCGAGGAGCCACAGGAGCAGCACAGAAGCCTCAAGCAGTATTTTTCAGCCTTTTTTTTAATCTCACAGCACACCTATAGTTAACCTATAGTTCAACACACGTGACACATTTAAATTATGTTGATCAAAAGAAAGGGTAAAACTCAGAGTATACTTACTGTGCTTTGAACTTCTTTCAAAAATAATTTAATGAATGATCGTTAAAAACCTCCAAGGCGGGCTGGCTTTAGCTCAGCGGTTCCTTCGCCTCACCAGTGAAACCGTCACTCAAGGCACCGGCTGTGCCGGTTCGAGCCCCGCGGGCGCTCTCCAGCCCATTTAAAAATAATAATAATAAAATAAAATAAAATAAAAAACTCCAAGGCACACCTGAGATCCCCTCACAGCACACGTGTACCATGGCACACAGGTTGAAAATCATTGCCCTAGAGGATGATTTCTGAGCAGAATTCAGGATAAAGAGCCCCGTCTCCTGAGAAGAGAGGGTGTGGCCCTGACTTGTCACCTGGGAGTGGACCTGCCTCCACCAAATCAGGCCTGGCTGAAGATTCTGAGACACGCCCAGGCTCTGAACCTGACTCCCCAGGTGGGAAGAGGAAGCTTCCAATACAGTGTTTTTGTTTGTTTGAGACAGAGCCTCATGCTGTCACCCTGGATAGAGTGCTGTTGCATCACAGCTCACAGCAACCTCCAATCCCTGGGCTCAAGCGAGTCTCTTGCCTCCCAAGTAGCTGGGACTACAGGTGCCCACCACAACGCCCGGCCATTTTTTTGGTTGCAGCCGTCATTGTTGTTTGGAGGGCGCAGGCTGGATTTGAACCCGCCAGCTCAGGTGTACGTGGCTGGCGCCTTAGCCCGTTGAGCCACAAGCGCCGAGCCAGTACAGTGGGTTTTATTCCTGCATCTTCAACAGAAAGAAAACCTTGTAAGGTGTGGGTTCTCATACCCTCTCTTCTTTTTAAGCCATCTTTACCTCTGCCAATTTGTTCCTCAAGTTTGGGGCTTGAGAAAAAGTGGCCAGAAACAGCAGAGAGAGGCAGAGTTGGAGTAGTGGTCTTGAGGTTTTGGTTTCTACACAAGGCCAAGATTTAGCCAGCTAAGAATATAAAAACAAAGACCTGCTTGAAGAGAAGAGCTGTGCAGGCTGAGCTTTTCCAGGGGTGTGTGCTGAAGAGTTGAGAGGGAAGGAGAAAGCAGTTTGGGAGCTATAGTAGGACAGAGAATACTGAGAGTCATTTCAACGAGGAAGAGATTTTTAAGGTATTTATTATGCATCAAGAATGCATTTTCCAAAAATGATAAATATGTGATTAAATATAAAATGCTGCCTAAGTATAAAAAAAGAATGCATTTTTGGACAGCACCTGTGGCTCAAAGGAGTAGGGTGCCAGCCCCATATACCAGAGGTGGCGGGTTCAAACCCAGCCTTGGCCAAAATCTGCAAAAAAAAAGAATGCATTTTTCTCCTTCTACTTCCCCTCCCACATTTAGGGGCCTCTTGGGGAGACTAAAAATTGGCAGTTACTTTTTTTTTTTTGAGACAGAGTCTCACTATGTAGCCCTCCAGAGTCCCGTGGTGTCACAGCTCACAGCAACCTCAAACTCTTGGGCTTAAGCGATTCTCTTGCCTCAGCCTCCCTAGTAGCTGGGACTACAGATACCTGCCACAATGCCCAGCTATTTTTTTGTTGTAGTTGCCATCATTGTTTAGCAGGCCTGGGCTGGGTTCAAACCTGCCAGCCCTGGCACCCTAAACCACTGAGCTACAGGCACCAAGCTGGCAGTTACTTTTCATTTCTCTTCTAGGGGAAGAAGAAGAGCCAGCAAGAGTGCTGTTTCTTTGGATCAGTATCATGCATAGACTGGGCATGTGGACCCCAGTTATATACTGATCCAATGCATATGTGCTCTCAGCACTGAGGAGGTTGTGGTAATAAGGGCAGACTTGGAGCTATCCCAGACCTTGTTTTCTCCTTTACTATTTAAAGTAAGTATGTCCAATTAAGCCAAGGAAAAAAAATGTCTGTTTATTTATCTGGATTAGTTGTCTCTTCAAGATGCATAAAAATCTTTGGTCCAAGACACATGACTGTTGATGAGCCTCCAGGTGGGATGGGAGTGAGTGAGTGGCCCAGGGGCTGTGCAGTGTGCCTCAGCTCTCCTGCCAGTATCTGGCTGTGATACCTAGTGGTGTAGAGCACACCTTCTGGAATGTGATGCTCTGGGTCCAAATCCCAGCCCCGCCCCTTCCCCCATGAGACTTGGGCAAGTTATTTATCCTCTTTGTCCATTTTCTTATCTGTAAAGTGGGGATATAAATAGGACCATTCCCTTAAAGTCCACATAAGGATGGAATGAAGGAACAGGTAAAGGGGTTAGCACAATAACAGTCATATCATAAATGTGTATTAAGTGCTAGTTACTAGCAAGGACAAAAAGGACATCAACCCAGAGCCCAACCCACACCTGTTTCATGCCCATGGGCTATGTCCCTGGGAGGAGTTCCTCTGGTGGGCTCAAGGTGGTTCTGAGTTGGTGGCAACTGGCGCCATGTCCTCTACCTGATTCTGATGCACTTTGATTCTCTTGTCCACCCTCCTGTAACAGCCACTTCACTCACCCCTCATTGGGGATGCCAAAAAAAGAACATTGGCAGATAGCAGTGGCAGTTAAGGTCTTTGTCCCACTCATGAAGCCCTCAGGAAGGAATGGAGAGAATTCATAGTCCAAGGAGCCACACTCAGACGCCACCTACCTGCTCAGGTCCTGCAGTGGCCCATGTACCCTGCTCCCTCCTACTGCAAGCACCCCCAGCGATGGGAGTTCCAACTTCTGGCTTCTCCTTCCTTGAGGTGTACAGACCTGTTCCACTTCCCATGACCTCCCTGTTACTTCTCATCACCCGGAAGGCTCCACCACCTTATTGAGTCACACATTTGCATTATACAATGTTGCTTTGGACCAGAAAAATGACCCAGTAATAGCTTAAAAATGGGTACAGGACAAGGTATGGTTGCAATGTTTCAAAGTATTTCTAGGTATTTCTGGATCTACTGTCATAGACTTTTCTTTCCCAGTGTTCTTCCTGCCTCTTTCTACCTTGAAGGGTAAATTCACTGACTAGACAGAGGCCCACAAGTGGGTGCACTCACCCAGGGGAGAGTCCACAATGAGTCACTGTGATGTGCACAGAAAATGCACTAACTTGGATCTCTATTTGGTTTTATGTCATTTTTTAACTTCTATTTTTGGAGTCTACATTTATAAATAAATACACAGCTATCAGGGACACATCTGTGCAAACACAGAGGGGCACAACTGTGAAGGTTTGGCAGCCAGGGTCCTGGTCCACAGTGCCTGTTTGTCACTCTCTGATCTGGATTCAGGTGGGTTTTCCTGCTTTATGGGCCCCCAGTGTTCCTTCTCCCAGCTGGGGTAATAATCACAACCTCCAGCAAAAGGGAGGGCTTGCACCAACCAATGGTCAGCCAGACCTGGGGGCTCAGGGCTGAGCCCACATTAACCGCTTAGTTGGTGACCTGGGGGGACAGAGGCATCCCAGGTGGATACACTTGAGAGGCCAGGGGCAGTTCCAGGTACTAGTTGGGAGATATTTCAGCAAGTTAACAGTAGCCAGTAGTGCTTGGGATTGGCTCTGACTGTAGCTTCCTTCCACGTGGCAGTTCCCCTCAGCCACATCTTTGCAAGTTTCTTGGCATCTGTGAATATGGCTCCCTGAGAGTGAAAATGGCCTTTCACCCTTCCTCTGCCTGTTAAAATTCTACTCACCTTCAAGATCAAATTCAGATTCTTCCTCCTAATGCAAGAGCTTCTTCCCTCAACCACAGGGCGCCCTCCTGCTTGGCTCCTGCTGCCCTGCCCCTGCAGTGGCTGGCACTTTCGCTTCCCTCAGCAACCCACATCCTGTGGAGAGACTGTAAGTTCCTTGAGAGGAGAAACTACTGTATTCTGACAGACCTGAGATGGCATTTGACAGCAGCTGTCAAATGCATCATTATTTACTTCCAAGAAAAGCTGACTTCAGAGATTTTGAAACTTTTTTAAAAGACAAAAGCACCGGACAGACTGGATGAAATGTGGAGCCAAGAGGGCCATCGTGTCTGTATCACCTCGTGTCTAAAACAGCATTCTGCATGCAGTACATGTCCAGTAAGTATTCTCATTGGCTTCATTGCCAGTTCTAGAGAGCAGTTCTAGATGAAGTATGGAGGTGAGCAGGGTAAAAGGAGGATGTGGTAAGTCTGGAGGGAATAAGAATGTGAGCTGAAATTTATGGAGCTTCCTCAGTGTCAGATGTGTCTGCTACCTGCTTCCTTGTAGTTCAGGGGAAGGAATTTGGGGTGAAGATTTGGTCGTTCCAGACACAGGTCCAACTCTTGGATGGCCTGTAGGAGGTCTGACAGTTAAGTTCATGAACTCATCCTGACAAAGTAATACATACCTCATTGCTAAATATCACTAAGTTCATCTTTGAAGTACTCCCCTTGGGAAGCTGTGCACCAACACCAGAGCCTAGTCCACCCTTCAAAGCAATTTGGGAACTCTTTTTCTGAATGACCATCAGAGCTGTCATCGTATGGCACACAAAAACCCACAACAATAATGAATACCACTCAATATGACACCACCACACAGCAACAAGAACACACCTGTGAGCCACTGATATATCAAAGTTATGAAACTTTACTGAGTTATTTGTACAGTGCTGCCAATGTAAGCACATGGTAGCAAGTGCATGAAGTTAATTGTCAGACCGCCCAACACAATAGCTCTGATGGTCATTCAGGAAAAAGAGTTTCAAAATTTCTTCGAAGAGTGAACTAAGTGCTGGCATTGGTATATAACTTCCCCAGAGAAGCACTTTGAAGATGACCATAGTGATATTCAGCAATGACCTGTGTAGCATTTTTTCTAGGATGACTTCTCAAACTTAATTGTCAGACCTCATATGTCACCAAAGAGCCACTAATTCCTCTGACATCCTCCATATTAAATGAGAAAATAGAACAAAAACATCAATTACTGAGTTCTAACATGCCAGTGCTTTCATATATATTCATATCTTCTCTTTAAAAAATAGAAAACCAGTGGTCCTTCTTTCAAAAAGATAATGGAGAGGTAGCAGCTACCCATAGGTCATGGTACCTTAGACAAAGCACTTCCTGCATTTCATAGCTAAGGAAACAGGATCACAAACATTAATCACAGGTACCCAGTCTACACCAGAGGTGTTTTATAAAGACAAAATACAAGGCCAAATGTCAGATAGCTTTAAAAACCACATAGCCAGACGAATGTGAGAGGTTCTTATGGACAAACAATGACATTATAGATCTGAAAGTGCTTGGTCCCATCAAGAACAAGGGTCTATTTCACCTTGAAGAATCACCATAGTAGAGACAGAGTCCCTGGTCTTAAAGGTGTTTAATCCACTAGAAGCCTTTAGAAAATGTCAAAATTGTAACTCATCGACACATCAGCATTCTAAAAGTTTCTATAATTTCTAGGAACCCAAAGGAACTGGTTTTAGGTCCTGAAGATTCTGAACCATTACTATAAAGCACCAATAGAATTTTGGTAGTTGTACGATCTTAGGTCTCTGTTAAACTAGAGGACAGAGTGTTTTTTAATTGCCCACTTTTGTTTCTTTTTGTTCTAATAAAAAAAAATAAATTGTTCCTATCATTCCCTGAATCTGAAAGGCCTACAGTTTACAGAAGGTGCTTCCTCCTTAATGGCTCAAGGATACATCTGTTTTATTTTTCTTTCCCCTTTTCAGTAGCATTTTGTGACTCACTGGAAGAATACTAGATACTTTCAACATCTGATATGATATTTTCTAAGGACACTATCATATTACTTACACTGTCTAGTATATAAAAGTTAAATAATCCGGTGTCTTTAATGTTCAATGCCAGATGTAAATCTTAGCAGTGCCAGCGTGGTTATTTAGAACAGTTGTTCTCAAAAATCACCTGAATCACCTGCTAAAACACAGACTTCCGGGTCCCTTCAGCAGAGTTGCTGAGTCAGCAGACCAGGGTGGGATGACAAGTTTTACATTTCCAACAACTTCCTCAGTGATGTGACGCTAGAATCCTGGGAGCACACTTTGAGGATCACCGATTTAAATGGCTATTGGAAGAGCCATGAAAGGCAAACCACAGAAGCTTCATCTTCTCTTTCTTGGGGTGTCAGTTGTTCTCATGTTGAAGAGGGTAGGATTAGCAACAGACAGGGGAAGACATTGTAATATTGGGCAGAGTGACAGGTTTCCTTTGCAAAATCTTAGCCAGAGTTTCCTTCATTAAGTCAGGCTTTATATATGCACTGGCATTCTCCCTCGGTGAGCTATAAATCATGAGATCTAAGTCCTTCTGGTAAGACCAGGCTCTGTCTGACTCCTTATGACCCTGGGATGTCAAAGGGAACTTCTCTGAAAGGATGAAAAGGGTCCAAGGCTACAGGGGGATTTAACCAGTACTGGTAACCATGATGAATGTCCAAACAACCTCTGCAATGTTTAGGGGTTCATAAAAAAGGAGACTTTGTTGTACCTTTGTGGTACCCAGGCCCTGGGTGGGAAGTGATCTGTGTTGCAATAATCCCCAAACTGTTGGGAACCGCTTCCTCTGCTGTGTAAATTGCTGACTGGATAAACATCCACCACATGTATGTATAAAATTTAAATACCCCATAGAAGATCACTGATATATTTTTACGAAAGCTATATAGTTCAGATCAGGAAATACTGAGTTACACCCATGCTTACCACCTCCTAAAGCAGCCACTGTGTTTCAAACAAACCAATGCTACACCCATGACCAGGGAAAGGTGCTGGATTAGGGGCTACACCAAAAATCCGAAGGGAGGTGAACCATCCACCCCCACAGCACCATCCTTGCTTGAGGATGAGGCCAGGCAGCAGGTGAGTTCTGTGGGAACTTAGGCAAAAGCCCTCTCTTCCCTGGGCTTTAGTTTCTTCTTCTACAAAGCTGAGATGCTGGATTGCATTGGCTCAGAAGTCTTTTGGCTCTGACTAACACAAACACAGTAACTTTCTGTTCCTTCACATGCCACTACTGGGCCTCTTTCCTTTGTACTATGCTAGGAACTTGCCCCCTCATCAGATTTGACTACTGGGGACTGGGGATAGCAAGACTGTGAACAGTCCCTAGGAAATGAAGGCAGACTTCAGAATATATGGTCAGACTCTCAAATGGCAAGGAGCTTAGACAATGTTACATTGTGGAGTTTTAAAAAGTGCATTTTTAAAAGCCTGGGCTTACTGAGTCAGCGATCTGGAACATTCTCAAGTGCCTAAAAATATCCTGAGAGTGGACTGAATTTTAAACTATGCTTTAAAAAATTTCCTATGTGAAAACAATTGTGTGTTTCTTCTTTACAACAGTTATTCATTTTCTCTATTTAGATCTTTCACTACTGGAATTTATAAGTCAGAGGAGGCTTCAGCTTTGGATAGGGGATTGAATGCCATGGTTCAAAGGGCTGTCTAGTCCTAGAGTCTCTACTAAGGGACCAAGATTTAGAACTTTAAATCTCTCAAACAATTTCCATTTTTTAAGTAAAATGCTTTCTCTTTTTCTTCTGACAGTTTGAGAATTCTCTTTCACAGGATCAAATAGCAGGACAGAGGGTTCTTTTCAATCGGAAAGTTAGTATCTGCCAAATGCTTAGTTGGTGCTGCCTGGCTTCCCTCAGCAAGACATGAGCTACATATCCATCAACAGTCTGAAATGTCCAGGTAAAATGTACACTTACATGTTGCCTCCCTTCCTATGCAACATTTCCCTAATTCACACTAAAATACAGTGGGAGTCATAGAAAAGGCAGGAGGCCATGACAGTGAAGGTAAACAACTGCCTAAATCTCAGCATCTAGCAAAAGGGGCTAAATATAGAAAGTGCCTTCCGGATGGCACCTGTGGCTCAGTGAGTAGGGCGCTGGCCCCATATACCGAGGGTGGTGGGTTCAAACCCGGCCCTGGCCAAACTGCAACAAAAAAATAGCTGGGCATTGTGGCGGACCCCTGTAATCCCAGCTACTCTGGAAGCTGAGGCAAGAGAATCGCCTAAGCCCAGGAGTTGGCGGTTGCTGTGAGCTGTGTGACACCACGGCACTCTTACCGAGAGTAAGATAAAGTGAGACTCTGTCTCTACAAAAAAAAAAAAGAAAGTGCCTTCCATGATTTTCTCCAGTGTGCTCTGAATCCAGGGGTAGAAGGTGAGGGAGGCCTAGAGATCCAGGTCCTATAAGTAAACAGAAAACCTCAGCAACCCAACCTATTTACCTTGGGTTAACTGCTTAGGAGTAGTTCTTAGGCAGAACTCTAAAGTTGAATATGGATCACCAATCTGGCAGCATATGCACTCTTAAAAGATAAAAGAATCTTCTCTCAGGTTGGAATAGGTTTTTTATCTACTTAGCTTGGGCTGCCACAACAAAAACCATAGGCTGAGTGGCACAGAGTGAGAAATTAATTCTCTCACAGTTTTTGAAATAGGAAGTCTAAGATCGAAGTGTTAGAATGGTCAGTTTCTGGTGAGGGTTTCTCCTTAGGTTACAGACAACCTTCGCACTATGTCCTCACATGGTGGAGAAGGAGGGAGGGTGAGAGAAAGAGAGAGAGAGGGAGAAGTGAGAGGGAGGGAGAAGGCTAGAGGAAGTTCTCTGGTGTCTTTTCCTGTAAGTACACTAATCTGATCATAAGGGCCCCACCCTCCTAACTTCATTTACACCTAATTATCTCCCTAACCTCATATGGAGGTGGGGACTTCAACATATGGATTTGGAGAGAACATAACTCAATCCATAGTACATCCATTCAACATTCATTTATTGAGCAGCTCCTATGTACTAGGTGCCAGGGTTATGGAAATTAAGACTAAGATCCTGACCTTGAGGAGTCCCTAGTCAATAGGGAGCAATGAATACACAAATAATTACAATTCAATGCAGGAGCCACAATAATAGAGGCTGGAAGAAAGTGCCATGGGAGCACAGAGAGAGACTGGCAGCATCAGAGAAGGCTTCCTCTAAGAGGTGGCATCTCAGCTGAGTCCATCTTTCTCTTTATTTGATTGGACTTTTTAATTATGAAAGTTATAATTGTGTGCAATATAGCAAATAAAGTATATGAACATTTATATATGCTTAAAAAATACTGATCTTCCCTGTCAGGCTACAGTCCTGCTCTTCTAGTGTAATTAAGGTTGACAATTGGTCATTGCGTCCCTCTTTGGGGGCCCTTACAAACAGATACACACATATATGAAATAGTTTTTCCTTTTTTTTTTTTGTAATGAAAATATACATTCTATTCTATGCTCATCACCTTGTACCTTCCTTCCCTCAATTAACACTATCACAGCCATCCCTCCATAAGGAAGCATGTAGGTCCAATCCAGGGGCTGCACCCTACTGTGTGCCTCTCTAGCAAATCTTCCCAGCTAGCATGAAAAACATCAATGCATTTTCTCTATTTATTCATATTTTTCATCTGACTGCATTCCAAATAGCAATCTCACTCTTCTTAAAGGATTATGTGATCAACCTCTTGACAGCATAGCATATAGCTATGAAGTCCACAACTTCCGAGATTTGGGGAGATATAAGCCGTCTGTCAGAAGTCTGGCTACATGGACAGCTCAGAAATGCATACCATTCTTAGTCACATCTTTCAATGTCAATTCCATGAATTAACAAAGTAATTTTCACACTCCAGTTGAAATCTGGAAAAGTGCACCTAAACATTTTGTAAGGATGTTAGAAGATGACAGATTGCCAACCAGAGGCTGTAAGCCATCAACACAGGTGGCCCAGGTCAGGGCAAGACAGGCAGCCATGGTGGGGTCCAGGTGCATCCCACCAGGGACAAAATGTCGGAGGCACTGTGTCTGGCACGGTTAACCTCTCTGGAGTGGAAGGGGTATGGTAGCCAGGGTGCATTCTGTGCCCAGATGATAGGTGTACATGAAGCAGGTGGTGTGACAGGTTAGTCCATTGGGTCTGTCTATGGTCAGTCTGTCTGAGCCACCTAGGGGCAGACCTTACACTGCATTTCCCATGAAGGTCACTATCGGTATAAAGAAGTCTTCTTCTTTGACTGTGTACGTTTGCTGAGCTCCCATCACTATGGCTGAGACTTGGACTCCAATCTCCCAGTCAAGGTTCTTCAAGCCTGGCCCTAGGCCATGCAGCCAGGATGTGCTTAACTCAACCCAGGTTGCCTGTTCTTGACCTTGAATAAATCCGTGTGTGTGTGTTCACCTCCTACTGGTTCTCTTTCTCTGGAGAACTCTGATACAAGGAGACCCACACACAGAGGTGCTGTCCTAAATGTTATGCCTGGGGAAACATTACATGCGGTGGTTGGTATTATCAGCCTAATGCAAACTGTCCACATTTGAACATTGGATGGATCATGCACCATGACTCTGGGCCAATTCCTATATTCTCTAAGCCTCAGTTCCCTAGTTATGGCACTAAATAAACATTTTCTGAGTCAGTCCCCACCTTCTACATGTGGGCAAGGTGCACAGACTTTCAATGTGTTTGACTCACACATGAATTTTTCAGGGCTCCTTGTAGGGAGTTGAGAGAGGGTTATAAAATAGAAATAATTTGTCCCTCATAGGATTATTGCAAGGAGTCAGGGTTGTGATACTTAGGAGGGGAAGTGCCCATTAATAACACACAGCTAAGAAGTATGAAGCCAGCATTGAAACTCAGGTCTGTCTCCAATGCGTGTTCCCTGAACCCTTTTCATTTCCTCCTTCCTCTTTGGGAATTATGCTTCAGCTGTCAGTTCTTTAATAGACACTTTTTCTGCAGGCCACCCTCTGCTCTGCAGAGATGCCTCCTCCATGCACACCTCCAGCCTGATCCTCAGGTGCAGTTCCAGGTTCCATTGCACTCAGCTACATTGATGTGGCCCATTGATGATGTAAATTCAAATTCATTATCTTCCCCTCGCCACTGGCAAGTCTTGGCTTTCCCTCTCTGTAGTTATATGACTCCCTAATATTGTTTTCTCACTTGTTAAACAGGGTGATGTGACGAGATCAGGGAGACTGACCCATACCATCCAAGGTGTCTGGGTCTGCAGTGCCTGTCTTGGGGACTGTTACAGTATAGGTACTTTATCATACTTAATTCATTTAGCATCTAGTCATTCATCAGCATTGATTTTAATTAACTTTGTGACAGGAAATATAGATTTAGTCCTGTCTCACCACTTGCAGGAAAATCCTCATTTCTTATTAAACTAAGTAAATAGGGGGCTCCAGTGAGTGGCTATTTCATTCACAGCGTATGTTAGTATACTGCCATCTTGTGGACCACATACGTATTACAGACCAAAGCAGGAAGTGGGGCTTGCAGGGAAAGCAACAGCCCAGAAAAAATATTTAAAAAATATAAAGACTTAGGCGATTCTCTTGCCTCAGCCTCCCAAGTAGCTGGGACTATAGGTGCCCGCCACAGCGCTCGGTTAATTTTTGAGGCAGTTCAGCCGGAGCCGGGTTTGAACCCGCCACCCTCAGTATATGGGGCCAACGCCCTACTCACTGAGCCATAGGAGCTGAAGGTTGCTGTGAGCTGTGACTCCACAGCCTCTACCGAAGGCGATAGAGAGAGACTCTGTCTCTACAAAAAAATAAAAATAAATAAAAAATAAAAATATAAAGACTGATTCATAGCGTTGTTGGATTTTTTTAATTATCTGAAAAACAAAAATAAAAAATGTATTTAAATGTAAGATAATTTACAAATGATCATTATAGCAAGTTACCATCTCATAATCTTAATGATCTGTTAAATAAAATTTATAGGAGGCTATTGGTTTGAACTGAGCTCCTGCACTGGGCCCCCAAATGGAGTTACTTGTGCCAAATTTTACCAAGACAAAACCAAGTTGTTATCTGACCTTCAGAGAAATTAGGAGTGAAAATAGACAAATCCCCAAACAGGCCACTTTTAGCCAGCATGATAAGAAAATCCCGTGCCTTAACCTTTACAAGGAAAGTAACTTAAAAAAAACAGTCCCCTTTTTGCTCTTTGTTTCTGCTTTCTGCAGTCTTCTGTGTACAAACATTCACCGTTCATGTTGCTGAGTGGAGTTCTCTGAACCTCATCTGGTTCTGAGGGTTGTTAGATGTGTGATCATTCTTTGCTCAAATAAACTGTTAAATTCATTTTGCCTAAAGTTTTTCTTTTATCATCTCTAACCTATTATGAGCAAAATAAAATCAAATCAGCATTCTTTCCCATAACTGACTGCTTTGCTCCACGTGAATTATCCATCCCATGACAAAGGAGCCACTTACCCAGTCACTTTGATTTCTGACTGCTAACAACTGTTTTCCATTCCAAATAAGTGACTATCACTGTAGGCTATGAGCCTGGGACTGTACTGGACTGTTTACACAGATTATCTCTATTAATCCTCATGGAATCCTCCCCCCTCAAGAGGATTAAGGGGTTTTTTTAATACTTTTGGTAGTCAGCCTGTTGCCCCATCTGTAAAAATGTAATAATTGACTTACTCAAAATCTAAACCAAGATATACTAAGCCAAATCCACAACTCAAGATACGCCTGAATCAAACACAACTCACACGATTAGCTGTTTTCCTCTTGCTGGTTTAAAGATTCTGTTTATCTCTGACTCTCCATGGTTTAACTATGATGCATTTAGGTGTGGGTCTCTTTGAGTTTATCCTAACTTGTAATTTGTTCACCTTCTTGGTGTATAGTTCATTTATTTCATCAAATTTGGGAAGTTTCAGACACTATTTCTTCAAATACTTTTTCTGCCCTTTTCTCTTTGCTTTCTGGAACTCCTGTAATGCATGTGTTGGTGCAGCTGATGGTGCCCCCCCAGATTCGGCAGGCTCTGTTCCCTCTTCCTTCTTTCTCTTCCTGTGCTCCAGAAAAGATAATCACATCTGTCCTAGATTCAAATTTGCCAGCTCTTTCTTCTCCTTGCTCAACTCTATTGAAGCCCCTTAAGGAATTTTTCAATTATTATAATTTTTCAGCTCTAGAATTTCCACTTTATTCTTTTTATATTTCCTGTCTCTTTACTGATTATTCTTTAATTCATACATAATTTTCCTGATTTATCTTAGTTTTTTGTCTGGTTTCCCATGTCTTGTTGAGCATATTTAAGACAGTTGATTTTAAAGTCTTTATTTTTTAGTAGATTCAAGGCCGGTGCTTTCTCAGGCCACTTTTAGCCAGGCCAAAGATGATTTCTATTTATTTTTCCCCTGCATGGGTGGGCTTACTTTGTTTCTTTGTGTGTCTTATTTTTCTTTTATTGAAAACTGGTCAATTTACATAACAACATGAGGCAGCAACCCTGGAAGTAAGACTGAATGCCTCCTACCTTTCTGGGGCAATGATTGCTATTTGTGGTCAGTTTTTTGTTATGGTTTAGTGACTTTCCTGGACTAATTCTGTCAAGTCTGTTAGTCTTTGCTATGTGTAGTCTCTGAAATCTTGGCGTCGCTGGTCTTTATGATCAGATGGGGACTTCCTTAAGTGCTTGAAGCAGTAAGTCTCTCACCTGAACAGGACTTCTTAGATTCCCAGGAATATGCTGGAAATTTTCAAAGCCCCCATGGACATCTCACTACCCATATTTTTAAAGTTTGTGGTCCCAAGCAGTATACCATCTCAGACAACTGTGCCATTTAAACAATTGCCACCACCAGCTGTTTCTGACTAACACCTGGTGATAGGGGCTTCTTCATTGAGTAATCTCTGAGTCAGGTTAAATGGAAACACCCCTGTGACTGGGACTATTCCTGGGAGCTGCCAAACCAGTTAGAATGACAATTCTCTAAAGAAGGGGCATTATGGGTAACTCCAAACTTAACTGGGGGTGCCCCAAACTCCTTCACTGGCTGCTAGGCTATTGTGGTTCCAAGGCTGCTGATTTCCAAAGCCACCACAGAGCTAAGCAGAGGAGTATGGATACAGGGCATGCTGAAACCTTAGAAAGCTTATTCTTTTAACCAAGATGCAAGCTTTTTTTCTCAAACACATGTTCTTTGGGTTATTGCAATCCTTTGGTTAATTTCTGGAGTTTCAAAAAGTTGATTTTGACAACTTCTGCCAGTGTTCAAACTTATTTTACAGGGAATTGGATTTTCAAAAGTCCTCATTCTGCCATTCTAGAAATGCTTCTCCTCCAGGATTCACTACAAAGTGGGCTAAGTATACATTGGACTTCTTTTAAATTAATGTAAGCAGCATATACTGAATTCACTGAGAACACTCCACTCCACCATCTATGATTCGCCACCTAACACAGCCAACTGAAAAAACTGCTTGGTTTCCCAGATTGAACAGCAGATGACCATGCTGGCTTCCATATGTTATCTACCTTCAGTAAGCAACAGTGTCAGAACACCAGAGGATCAGCTCAAAGCCACCCACTCCTCCAGCTCCAACTAAGAGGACCCGAGGGACAGACTATCTATTAATGACTGTAGGCCAATGTTCTCCACCTCTGCAGACCCACAGCCAGTTTTTATTACAAATATTTTAAACATTTCTATTAATTAAAAATATATACATATAAACAGATAGGCCCTATGACTTGCCTCAGGCATTTTTTTAAAATCAATACCTAATTGTAATATAAAGAAATAAAAGGAGGCAATTTATGGTAACATGTAATTGGACATGGAAATAAACGGCCCCAACTCCTGAAGGCACAAGAACCAGATGCTTGTGTGGGTACAATCATTGCTGTTCACGCAGCCCCACAAATGCAGAAAACTGCAGCAATTTTGTCACCACTGGTGAGTCTCCAAAATGGTGGCCAACTCTTGGTAAAGTACTGAATAAAGAACACAGCCTTATCGCACTTGTCTGGTATTTCTGGGTATTGCAGATCTGCAACAAAAAACGTGAAACAGTTTTTATATATAAGATGGAGTTTTAGTCCAGACTCCAATAATTGTTGTCAGTGATCAGCCAGACATCATGAGGAACAGACCTGTGGTTGAACCAAGCTGGGTTTATCAGGACTTTTTGAACATGGGAGACCACACACCATGGAGTGCCCCAGTGTAGGGATGCTAAGAAGGGCTTCGTCTAGGATTTGGGCTTGTGTTAGGTGACTGCCAGAAGGGTTTCATGAATCACAGTTTTACCCTGGATTGGGTGCTTTCAGAAAATGAGGATAATTCTATGAGCAGATATCCAAAAAAAATGGAATCCAGGGGGCAGGAGGAACAGAACAGTCTAAATGTAACTGGTAAAGCAGCAGTAGTCACTCACATAAGCCAGGAAACAAACTTCTCTAGTTGTTCTTTGTAGTTTGCACACTCTCGTGTGTCTATGCCCTAACAAGACAGCAGGTGTCCTTATTTCTGTCTTGCTCCATCATAGTCACAATGGCCTTCTTGGATGTCAGTATTCTTTTTTTGAGACACAGCCTCAAGCTGTCACCCTGGATAGAGTGCCGTGACATTACAGCTCATAGCAACCTACAATTCCTGGGCTCAAGCGAGTCTCTTGCCTCAGCCTCCCAAGTAGCTGGGACTATAGGCACTCGCCACAACACCCAGCCATTTTTTGGTTGCAGCCACCATTGTTGTTTGGCGGGCCCGGGCTGGATTCGAACCCGCCAGCTCAGGTATACATGGCTGGCGCCTTAGCCCGTTGAGCCACAGGCGCCGAGCCTTGGATGTCAGTATTCTATGAAACTGTTTATGTTCAATAGGAAAACATCACCGCCTAGCTGTTTAATCCTAGTCAGCTTCTAGCAGACAGCTGCTGGGGTTGCCCTTCCATTCTCATTATAGACAGGATTTCCATGCGATTTTCCTGTGGGGTACAAAGAAGTTATGATACAAGACAATTCTTTGTTGTACATAGGTGTCCTACACAGTCACCTAGCATCCCTAGTCCCCATCTGCTACAGTATCAGCAGTTCTCATCATTCATGCATTAACCAAGCTGACCCCTAATCACAAAACGCACACTGGGGGGGCGGCTCCATCCCAATGAGAACCACTGCTCTGAACAGTCCAAATCCAGCCCTGAATTACATTAAACAGGGACCCACACATAAGAGTACAGCAGCCTACACCCTCACAGAGCTATTTTACTAAGAGCACTTTAAGGGATTTGCCCAAAAAAGATGCTGACCTGAAAGAGTACAGTTTGTTTATTGTACAAATGACACCAGGGCATTAGCCCCTGCAGCATCCAACAATACCTGCACAAGACCCACGTGAGAAGGATGTGGCAGACACCACTAGCTGTCACCCAACGTCGCTTCCCCTTTTTTTCCTACTAACAAAAATCTCACTATTCAAGGCAGCAATGTGTCTATCTAAATACCTGTTTTCCCAAACTGCCTTACACCTGGGTAAAAACACTTCAGCCAATAAGAAAGCAGAAGCAAGTCTCCTGTGGCTTCTGAGAAAGCTTTTTCAGAACATACAACTGAAGCTTCCATCTTTTTTCCTTCCTTAAAATAACTGTGTCATCTTTTCTGTGACAGTCATCTTGCAGCCACGATACTAGCATGGGGACAGAGACCAGCTAAGTATAGGAGAGCATCAGCGTTCCTGATGGAACTGGCAAGTAGTCACATTAATATCAGGAATTGTCTAGTTCCAAACTTTTTTTGTGGGGAAAAAACACAAATCCTTTTTTCATTTTAGCCATTATTACTTGTAGGATATTCTGTTATTTGCGGCAAGTGAACTAATTCCTAACAGAAGAAACCAACAGGTAAACAAAAAATAACTGATGAGGATTAAAAAATAGAAATTTACATACAATGTTTACTATTACAACCAACTGATAAAAATACACTGTTGAAACTGTATGTAGGGGAAGGGTGTGAGTTAAATCTTTACGTAGCAGAAATCACTAGTTAAAACATAATGTTGGTAAGTCAAGAAACACCATAAGCACTATCAGTGTGTTATTCAGTAGTATGGAGAACACTACCACACCCCAGCTAATTAAGTGAGAAGCCTATAGAAGGAGAAAAATAGATACTGGGGGATATGAGATACCTCCTGCCACATCCATGTTCCAAATTCAACTGGTTTAGGGTTGCAGAACTATACCAATGTATCCCTGACAGACTCTCAATCCTAAAGATTTAGGTTACATCTTTCAAATTAAATAAAAACATATCTTTAGTGCACTATCAATTTTTTCTCACCTGACAGAAGAGTTGAATGCACATAAAACAGCAAAGGATCACTAAATTAATTATTCTTTTTTTGGTAGAGACAGAGTCTCACTTTATTGCCCTCTGTAGAGTGCGGTGGCGTCACACAGCTCACAACAACCTCCAACTTCTGGGCTTAGGCGATTCTCTTGCCTCAGCTTCCCTAGTAGCTGGGACTACAGGCCCTGCCACAACGCCCGCCACAACACCCAGCTATATTTTTTTGTTTTGCAGTTCGACTGAGGTCAGGTTTGAACCTGCCACCTTCAGTATATATATGGGACCGGCACCCTACTCACTGAGCCACAGGGGCTGCCCTAAATTAATTATTCTTAAGAAATGAAAAGACAATAAGAGACATATATTTCCTCTACAAATAGTTAATATATCCAGTTTTATGTCCTACAGATATGTGTTTCCCTGGGAAAATACCTCAGAAACCTGAGTTTCAATTTCATCAGCTGAGGTATCACACACTTGTCACGAGGTCACAGATGCCAAACGCTTTGTAAACGGTAGAGTTTTATTCAAATATAAAGTTTTGCACCTTCAAAGCTATCACTCCAACAGAGACACTTACTCAATTAAACGTCTTAAAAAATATTTTAACAATGTACAAATACACTCACAATGTAATCTGCTGATTAAAAGACTCCAACAAAGTTTAGAGTACATCATACAACAGAATTTATAGATGCATACAGTTATTTGTAGATTGGTTTAGTTTACAGT
>CAUYON010072558.1:0-36709 GCA_963573935.1 Arctocebus calabarensis | reverse complement strand
ATGATTGTATATTTGGAAAACACCAGGGACTCTACTACAAAACTTTTAGAAGTGATCAAGGAATACAGCAGCGTCTCAGGCTACAAAATCAACACTCATAAATCTGTAGCCTTTATATATACCAATAATATTCAAGCCGAAAATACAGTCAAGGACTCTATCCCTTTTACAGTAGTACCAAAGAAGATGAACTATTTGGGAGTTTATCTAACAAAGGATGTGAAAGATCTCTATAAAGAGAACTATGAAACTCTAAGAAAAGGAATAGCTGAACATGTCAACAAATGGAAAAACATACCATGCTCATGGTTGGGAAGAATCAACATTGTTAAAATGTCTATACTACCCAAAGCAATATACAGTTTTAATGCAATTCCTATTAAAGCTCCATTGTCATATTTTAAAGACCTCGAAAAAATAATACTATGGTTTATATGGAATCAGAAAAAACCTCGAATAGCCAAAACATTGCTCAGAAATAAAAACAAAGCAGAAGGAATCATGCTATTTTTATAAAATTTAAATGTCCAAACCTATATGGTTTCCAGAAAGTGGCTAAAAATATAGGAACAATGTTTAGTACCCAAATTTGTATAAAATAAATTAAAATATATGCACATAAAAGAAAACTAGAAACATAATGTGGGTAGAAGTATTAGCATTATTACACACAGTCTGTGGGGATAAATCACTGCAGATGTGTTTTCCAACATTACAGGTTATGCAATACTAAGTGTTCACAATTTTATGTTGAGTGAATGTCATTGAACACTTTATAACATTTTTTCTTCTTCTAAAAATTATAAAATGCTCAGATAGTTTTAGCACAGATAGCTTGTCTAGTACTAATTACAGGGCATGATTTATTATTTATTATCAATAAAAAATTATCATTGAAAAATACTAAAGAGACAATAACATTAAAGATTTTCTAATGATTTTTGTTTGTTTGTTTGTTCGTTTGAGATAAGGTCTTGCTGGTTGCCCAAACTAGAATGCAGTAGCCCAATCACAGCTCACTGCAGCTTCTAACTTTTGGACTCAAGTGATCCTCCTGCCTTGGGCTCACAAAGTTCTAGGATTCCACGAGGGAGCCACTGCACCTTGCATTCCTAACCACTATAAGTAGATTTCTATACTTGCTAATACTTGTCTATCATCATCCAGTTGTCATAATTTTATTGAGTAGGATAAATAGGTACTAAGGGAAAGAAGTTAATAAGCAAATGTATTCCTATAAACATCTTATAGTAAAACAAAACACTGATAAAATAATTTTAAATTATCTATTTTATTTATTTTTAATTTAAAATATATTGTGAATAGTCAATTTGTAAAGGCATAAAAAAACAAATGAAAAACACTAATGTGTTTACTCTTAAGAAAGTGTTTTAGAGGCTTTTGATGGTGTACAAGCATTAGGATAGAGGTTTATATAGACCTTTAAAACTTTTTCCAGTCATACTACTGTACTATTCTGTAGCTCCTATTTCAACGAACAATAAATGAAACATAATTATGCACAAAGAAAAAATAAACTAACCGTGCATTTTATTTAATTGATGGCAACATTCCATTGGAAACATTTTGGAAAATAAAATTTGCTTTGGCTTATCATAAATAAATTTGAAAACTATGCTAGGGGAATTTGTAATGTCATATCTTTATCAGTAATTTTACTTTTATATTTTAAGGTTAAAAAACTTTGTAATATATTTTTTGTATTATTTTGTAGAAAAATCTTTAATAGAGAATGAAAAAGAAGCCAATAAACACCCTGCTTTCTTGTCAAACATGCAATCAAATGTACATGATGCAGCATAACTTGGTTAGATCAGCAGCAAATTGCAGCACTGTATTATTTCTACCATAATGTTTTATTTTTCTTTCTTTTCTGCTTATTTATAATGAGATAGCCATATAATATTAAATAAATGTGATAATTTCATGGCCAAGGTGGTATCTGCGATAAGGCTGCATTTTGTAGTAAGAGTTCCTTTTCTAATTTATTTATTAAAAATTAATTGATATGTTCCACATAGTACTTAAAATAATTTAAACTTTATATAACAAAAATATCATGTATATTGACTTGTAGAAAAAGCAGGTAATTAATAATAACACAGATTATAGTAATGATAGCACAATTCTTCTTTGGTGCCTGTGTATGTTCTACAGTCCTCTCGTAGACAGCTTATAGAAATTTTACTCTGTCGTATGTCTATTTTAATATTCTAGATTCTATGTCATCTGCTTTGCCTCAGTGGTGATAAATTTTATCTTATAGTTCACTGGGTAAAATTTTCATAAAAATTCATATGATCACTCATGTCGTGGGCTTGTTTCATGGAGCTTAGAGAAGGCTATTGAAATCCATTCAAATTTCAAAGCAAGATACATATTTAAGAACAACTTAAGAAGTGGAGAAGTAAATTCTTTTGGACTTTTCAAAATGGTTAATAAATTAAAGAAGCAGTGATAGAAAGCTTTTTTGCGACCTACTTTTTTAAAGTGAGATGCTGATGAATCATGTGTTACAACACATAACTCACATTAAAGAAACCTGAAAAACATACCATTTGTTATGGAATATGAAAGATTCATTTGAAAATGAAAGTGAGTAGTTCAACTTTTTACATATATAGTGAGACCTCTGTGAGAGAGGGTCCTCATTCAGTAGCAAAATAAGTCAATAACATCAACTTAAATAATTATTTTTTCAAAATTTAAATGTATTTCCTCTTTGACCTAGCTATCCCGCAGCCAAAGATTGTTTTGTTTCCATGAATTCCTGTTGGGGGGGTATATTTCTGTTAGAATTTATTTTATGTTTATTTAATTGTAGTTTGTGAGGAAACAATGTATAATTTCTGTTCCTTTAAATATTTTGAGGTTTGTTTTATGTCCTAAGGTATAATCAAGGTGTCCATCAGCACATGAATGGATTAATAAATTATAGTATATGTATACCTTGGAATACCATTCAGTCATAAAAAAGGTAGAGACTTTGCATCTTTTGTATTTACCTGGATGAATTTGGAAAACATTCTCCTAAGTAAAGTATCTCAAGAATGAACAACAGGCCTCCCATGTACTCAATACTATGTTGAAACTAGTAGCTCAACAACTACAGGCCCACATGAGAGAAAAACACAATTAAATTCAGGGAGGAGGGAATGGAAAACAGGCGGAGTTTGGGTAAGTTCTCACCTAGCAGGTATAATGTGGGTGTATATGGCACATCTCATGGGTAAAGGACTCAAATGCAACTTCTATTTCACCTTACAAATGCAAACAATGTAGCCTAATCACATGCACCCTAATAGTAATCCAAAATTTAAAAGAATATATACAACCAAAAATAAAATATAAATTTAAACATGAAAGATCAACAGAAAAAATAAAATCTAAAAGCATGAAGAAACAGAAAAACAAACAATACATTTTACAAAGGCCGACTTTGAAAGCAATCCAGAAAAACGAATATGAAGAAATATGAAGACAAAGAGGAGAAAGAGAAGAAGGAGGAGGAGAATGAGAGCAGGTAAAAAAAAATGCATTGTAAAATAATTATGACTTACACAATGACAAATTATGTAGAAGGGCTAGAATGCAAACTTACATGCATTTGTCCGAGAATAAGTAAATTTGACCAAATATTGGAGGAGATATACAACATAGATAGAAAACATGAAGAATGCCTAAAATTCATATCCTGAAGAAAAAAACCAAAAGACAAAAGTAAATGAAAGTATGAGTGGAGAGGAAATTATCACAGAAATAATAGCACTGAAGAAAATGTAAGACTTTAAAATGGAAGAGACTATACTTCTCTGATGGGGTAAAGGATAAAGATACTAATTGACATACTTCAATTATCCTTTTGGAGAAAAGAATATAAAGATAGTAGAAAAGCTATAAGAGAAAGTGGAATCTATCTGGTATCAGCCTATTGATGAGAAATTCTGATATTACAGAAAATAATTGAAATATCTTTATACCATAGGAAAAAATGTTTTGAAACTTATGCACAAATACTTCTACAAAGTATGTAGGCAAATTAACACATTTAGGTTCAATAAACTATAAAATTTTAAAAGCATATTTATCTTCTGAGGAAATTTGAGTACATGCTTCAGGAAAAAAAAGTAGGAAAAACCTGTAAATGACAAACAAAGTAAAACAATGACTATGATGCATGCGAAAGTGTAATTGTGTCGATAAATTATTATTTTGACAAAAAAGTAAGGCAAATAATACACACAAAAATAATCATTTGTTTTGTAGTCTATATGATTAAAATATAAAATTAACTCAAATAGTTCATGGATTTTAATACCTAAGAGAATGGGATAAAATTTAATTAGACTGACCCTGTCCACATTCTCATACCAATAGCACAGGAAACACGATATTTGCACTGTGTTGACAACTATTTCCACAATCAATATACTATTACAAATTTTATTTTGATTTTAACCACGAGTAAATAAATAAATACTTACATAATTTTATAGTGAATTACATAAAATAAAATCAATAGATGATCAATTTGGGGATGTGAACCAAGGGAAGCATTATAGGTGGAAAAGTAGGGGCATTAACATTCTTCTCCATTTAGTTAACATATTGTCAAAGCTGATAGACCTTCAAATAAAGCCTAATAATAATATTGTAAGATTGAAATACAATGAATGCAAAGAAATATATTTGCTATGAAGTATTAGAACAGGTGGGAAAAAAACAAAATCAAGAATAGTATAAGCACACTGAATGCTCACATTTCCTACTGGGGAAAATATACATGGTGTAAAGTTGATAGATAAATACATTGAATGATTTTGGATGCTCCCTTCTTATGAATCTAAACCAGAAATTGTTAAAATTAGTTGTATTTTGGAAATATATCTAGAAGGTGAGGGACATTGAGATTAGTATGTTATGTACTATGAATTTTGATTCAAATATTTTGATTTATTTTAAATTCAAAGAACATTATTTCTCTGAGCATGAAATTATATCAAGAAAAAAACTAAACCCTAAACTTTTATCTTGAGAAAATCCACTAATGGTGTATTAATTCATTATTCTTGCATATGATAAGGAATGTTAGCAGAAGGAGACTCAGGATAATCTTAGACAAACTGAACAAAAGAGATAATTACAAAAACATGATCCTAGAGACACACATTTAACCTAATCAGCCTTTGAATTTGAGAAAGTCACTGTATTTCATTTTTAGTAGATAAATTAATTCATGTCAGTAGATTATATATATATATACCATATTAATATTCCCAATGCACAAACTTTTAATAATAATTTTAATATTAAGTATGCCATGCATTATCCCTTTAAATAATATTTTAAAAATTGTATATACATTTAGGGTGCACTGTTAAATTAAATAGTTTCATGTCCAATTTTTGGACATGAAAAATTGGTTTATAACAGCAAGTACATTGTTTTGTTGTGTTTGTCCATTTTTTAATTGTTACGGATTTACTGAGGGTACAAAGAATTAGTTTACACAGATTTCAGGTGTTAGGTAAAGTGCATCCTATAATTCTGTCCTGTTACCAAGAAGTGTGCCATAAACCGTGACACCCCCATTCCTCTCCCAGCAAGTCCAGTTAAAAAGAAAATATAATGGCCATAATAATGATAACAGACCAAAAAATGGTCCAATATGACAACAGTAAAAATTAAATAAAAATCACTTTACCACATGAAACATATTTTTATTTCTATTATTAAATCTAATATTTCTAAATCAAATGTAACAGGCACATGTTATTTTAAAAAGAAAAAATAAGTAAAAACTCCATTAACAAATAAATCAATTAGAATTAAATTATTATGATTTAAGTTGCATTAAACTTGTAAATTCAATGAACTCTTAAAGACCTAGAAAAATTATAATTCTATAGACAATACTGGACACTTTTTATTTTCACTTAATTTTATGTGTCAGAAAAAATTTTATATTAAAATTAAAGTTGCAATCTGTCAGAATTCAACAGTCCCTGACAGAATACTTTATGTTTAACTTTTCATTTTATAACTGGTCTCAAGTTTGAGAATTAATGGACTAATTGTTAATAATAAGGTTCTAAAAGGAAGTGCCAGCTAAAGAAGAACACTCCCAAACCTTCAAAGAGGAAGAGAAATGGAAGGCAAAAACAGATCACTCTTTCAGAATGCTCTGGGATAATTCGAAGAAAACCAATATTCGCCTTGGGATCCCTGAAAGCGATGCAGTGGCTTCACAAATCACAGAGTCTCTTCTTCATGAGATTATGAAAGAGAACTTTCCAGACATGCCAAAAGATTCTGAAATGCAGATAGCAGACAGTTTCAGAACCCCAGCACAACTCAACCCAAATAAGACATCACCCAGACACATCATAATCAATTTCACTAAAGTAATATGAAGGAGAAAATTCTGAAAGCAGCCAGATGTAAGAAAACCATAACCTACAAGGGGAAGAATATTGGAATAACTGCAGAACTCTCTGCTGAAACTTTTCAAAGTAGAAGAGGATGATCATCGACTTTTAATCTCCTAAATCAAAATAACTTTCAAATCAGGATCCTGTATCCAGCTAAAATGAGCTTCATTTATGATGGAGAAATTAAATCTTTTAATGACATCCACATGTTGAAGAAATTTTTCACAACTAAACCAGCTTTCCAGGATATTCTCAGACCTATCTTCCATAAGGACCAGCGTCATCCTCCACCACAAAAGTAAACCTACCCAGAAACTTTGGATCAAATTCCAACTTCCACAGTCAAGAAAGGATTAAAAATATCCACCAGACTTTCAAAAGTCTTATCAATATTCTCAATTAATGTCAATGGTTTAAATTGTCCTCTAAAAAGGACCAGGTTGGCTGACTGGATACAAAAACTCAGGCCAGACATCTGCTGAATACAAGAATCTCATCTTACCTTAAAAGATAAATATAGATGAATGGTAAAGAGATTGTCATCTATATTCCAGGCAAATGGAAAAGCAGGTGTTGCAATCCTATTCGCAGATACAATAGGCTTTAAACCAACCAAAATAAGGAAGAATAAGGATGGACACTTCATCTATGTTAGAGGTACTACTCAATAAGATGAGATTTCAATTATTAATATTTATGCACCCAACCAAAATGTGCATCAATTTATAAGAGAAACTCTAACAGACATGAGCAATTTGATTACCTCCAGCTCCATAGTAGTTGGAGATTTTAACACCACTTTAGCAGTGCTAGATAGATCCTCCAAAAAGAAGCTAAGCAAAGAAATTTTAGGTTTAAACATAACCATTCAACATCTGGATTTAACAGACATCTACAGAACATTTCATCCTAATAAAATTGAATACACATTCTTCTCATCACCCCATGGAACATACTCCAAAATCAATCACATCCTAGGTCACAAGTCTAACCTCAGCAAATTTAAAAAAATAAAAATCATTCCTTGCATCTTCTCAGATCATCATGGAATAAAAGTTGAACTCAATAACAACAGGAATCTGCATACTCATACAAAAACATGGAAGCTAAATAACCTTATCCTGAAGGATAGATGGGTCATAGATGAGATTAAGAAAGAAATTACCAAATTTTTGTAACAAAATGACAATGAAGACACGAATTATCAGAACCTCTGGCATACTGCAAAGGCAGTCCTAAGAAGGAAATTTATAGAACTGCAAGCCTTCCTCAAGAAAACAGAAAGAGAGGAAGTTAACAACTTAATGGGACATCTTAAGCAACTGGAGAAGGAAGAACATTCCAACCCCAAACTGAGAAGAAGAAAAGAAATAACCAAAATTAGAGCAGAATTAAATGAAATTGAAAACAAAAGAATTATACAACAGATCAATAAATCAAAAGTTGTTTTTTTGAAAAGGTCAATAAAATAGATAAACCTTTGGCTAACCTAACCAGGAAAAAAAGAGTAATTTTCTAATTTCATCAATCAGATATGGTAAAGATGAAATAACAAAAGACCCCTCAGAAATTCAAAAAATCCATAATGAATATTATAAGAAACTTTACTCTGAGAAATATGAAAATCTGAAGGAAATTGACCAATACTTGGAAGCACACCACTAACCAAGACTTGGCCAGAATGAAGTGGAAATTTTGAACAGGCCTATATCAAGTTCTGAAATGGCATCAACTATACAAAATCTCGCTAAAAAGAAAAGCCCAGGACCAGATGGCTTCACTTCAGAGTTCTACCAAACCTTTAAAGAAGAACTAGTACCTATATTACTCAACTTTTTCCAAAATATAGAAAAAAGAGGAATACTACCCAACACATTCTATGAAGCAAACATCACCTTGATCCCTAAACCAGGGAAAGACCCAACAAGAAAAGAAAATTATAGACCAATATCACTAATGAATATTGATGCAAAAATATTCAACAAGATCCTAACAAACAGAATCCAGCAATACATCCAAAAAATTATATACCATTACCAAGTGGGCTTTTTTCCCCAGGATCTCAAGGCTAATTCAATATACATAAATCTATAAATGTAATTTAGCACATAAACAAATTAAAAAATAAAGACCATATGATTCTCTCAACTGATGCAGAAAAAGCTTTTGACAATATCCATCATCCCTTAAAAGAATTTGTATAGAAGGGACATTCCTTAAACTAGTAGAGGCCATCTATAGCAAACCAACAGCCAATATCGTATGGAATGGAGTTAAATAGAGATCGTTTCCACTTAGATCAGAAACCAGGCAAGGTTGCCCATAGTCTCCTCTGCTCTTCAACATTGTAATGGAAGTTTTAGCCATTGCAATCAGGGAAGAAAAGGTGATCAAGGGTATCCACATAGGGTCAGAAGAGATCAAACTTTCATTCTTCACAGATGCTATGATTGTATATCTGGGAAACACCAGGGATTCTACTACAAAACTTTTAGAAGTGATCAAGGAGTACAGCAATGTCTCAGGCTACAAAATCAACACCCACAAATCTGTAGCCTTTATAAATACCAACAATAGTCAAGCCGAAGAAAGAGTCAAGGACTCTATTCCTTTCACAGTAATGCCAAAGAAGATGAAATCTTTGAGAGTTTACCTAACAAAGGATGTGAAAGATCTCTATAAAGAGAACTTTGAAACTTTAAGAAAAGAAATAGCTGAAAATGTTAACAAATGGAGAAACATACCATGCTCATGGCTAGGAAGAATCAATATTATTAAAATGTCTATACTACCCAAAGCAACATATAATTTTAATGCAATTTCTGTCAAAGCTCCATTGTCATATTTTAAAGATCTCAAAAAAAATACTCTTTTATATGGAATCAGAAAAAACCTTGAATAGCCAAGACATTACTCAGAAATAAAAAACAAAGCAGTAGGAATCACGCTACCAGACCTGAGACTCTACTATAAATCAATAGTGATCAAAACAGCATGGTACTGGCACAAAAACACAGAGGTAGATGTTTGGAACAGAAAAGAGATCCAAGAGTTGAATCCAGCTACTTATTGTTATTTGATCTTTGACAAGCCAATTAAAAACATTCAGTGGGGAAAAGACTCCCTATTTAACAAATGGTGCTGGGTGAACTGGCTGGCAACCTGTAGAAGAGTGAAACTGGACCCACACCTCTCACTATTAGCTAAGATAGACTCTCACTGTATTAAAGATTTAAACTTAAGACATGAAACTATAAAAATTCTAGAAGAAAGTGCAGGGAAAAGAAGGAATTGGCTTGGGTGAATATTTTATGAGGAGGCCTCCCCAGGCAATTGAAGAAGTATCAAAGATTCACTACTGGAACCTTATCAAACTAAAATCTTCTGTACAGCCAAGAACATAGTAAGTATAGCAAGCAGACAGCCCTAAGAATGGGAGAAAATATTTGCAGGTTATGCCTCTGACAAAGGTTTAATAACCAGAATACACAGAGAACTCAAACATTTTAGCAAGAAAAGGACAAGTGATCCCATCTCAGGGTGGGCAAAGGACTTGAAGAGAAGCTTCTCTAAAGAAGACAGGCGCACGGCCTAGAGACATAAGAAAAAATGCTCACCATCCTTAATCATCAGAGAAATGCAAGTCAAAACTACTTTGAGATATTACCTAACTCCAGTAAGATTAGCCCACATAACAAAACACCAATACCAGAGATGTTGGTGTGGATGTGGAGAAAATGGAATACTCCTACACTGCTGGTGGGAATGCACACTAATATGTTCCTTTTGGAAGGATGTTTGGAGAATACTTAGAGATCTAAAAATTGACCTGCCATTTGATCCTATAATTCCTTTCCTATGTATATACCTAGAAGATCAAAAATCACAAAGACATCTGTACCAGAATATTCATTGCAGCCCAATTCATAATTGCTAACTCATGGAAGAAGCCCAAGTGCCCATCAACCCATGAATGGATTAATAAATTGTGGTACATGTCCTCCATGGAATACTATGCAGCCTTAAAGAAAGATGGAGATTTTACCTCTTTCATGTTTACATGGATGGAGCTGAAACATATTCTTCTTAGCAAAGTGTCTCAAAAATGGAAGAAACAGTATCCAATGTACTCAGGCCCTACTATAAAGCTAATTTATAGCTTTCATATGAAGGCTATAACCCAACTATAACACAAGAATATGGGGAATGGGGCAAGGGAGGGGAGGGGAGTGGTGAGGTTGGGGTGGAAGGAGGGTAATTGGTGGGGCCACACCTATGGTGCATCTTTGAAAGGTACAGGTGAGCCTTACTATATACAGAATACAAATGTCTTCAAGCAATAACTAAGAAAATGCCACAAAGGCTATGTTAATCAGTTTGATGAAAATAGTTCAGATTGTATATGAAACCAGCACATTATACCCCTTAATTGCACTAATGTACACAACTATGATTAAAACAATAAAAACAATTTTAAAAAAAGAAGAAGATCATGGTAAATACAGCAAGACAAAAAAGTTTTTAGGCCAAAGGTGAAGCGGAGATTTCAATGTCTTACATTAAAATCAGGATTATTTTAATTTATATTTCAATAAAAAAAGACTTATCAATATCAGTTGTCACAGCATAAAAAGTCTCAAATATAAAATGACAATGAAGTTCAGTATTGAATTTTTCTTATACCTTTTACTTGGAAAAAATCCAGTTCCAGTAGGGTGAACAGATAAATCTGACTGCAAATAACAAATTAAAATAGAAACGTAGCCATAGCCATTAAAAAGTCTTTGTTTTAGAGGTGATAAAAATTGGAATGCAAGCAACTTTTTAATGATAAAAAATATGAATATACATTATATACTGTAAGGAAGGAATTAGTACGATTAAAAAGTAAGAAGAGGAATGAATAGTAAGTGAAGCCCAACAGAAGACTGAAGGATCAGATCATCCCCCACAGCTGAGGGAATAGCTTTGAAAGTGATACATCATTTTTTTAGGCTGTAGTCATTTGAAACTCCTAAAAATTTTATGTTTAAGTCTGTTGAGAAGGCACTAAGAAACAGGGTTTCTTAGGAATCTTAAAAAAAAAAAAAGATATCATTTATATGATCACCTACTATACCCATCTATAAAATCTTTCCCTACTAGGCTATTTATTGTCCATATGTTTTGGTTAGCCAATTCTACCATTTTAGTTCTTCATTTGTTTTAGCATATACACAAAATGGTTTTATCATACATTCAAAACCCTATCTACATCTTTTCTACATCTGATACAAAAAAAAAGTCTCCCTTTAAATCTCTACACATTTCTCTAAAAGCATTGCTTAAAAAGGTAAAATTGACAAACACCAGAAAGGAGTAAAAATGACTATTTACCTTATCCAAATTCCAACCCTTAAATAGTATACTAGAATAAAGGTGATAAAAAATAGTAATACACACATTCATTCAGTACATACATTCAATAGTATACTAGTAATGCATACATTTAATAGTATACTAGAATAAAGGTAATAAAGAATAGTAATACATACATTCATAGAAATATAATACCTAGAAGTTTCTATTAAAGTTTTGCTATTGCTTTTAGTTAATGAAAAATAGGGAAATCTGACTGCTTATTGGATTCTTGGCCTAAAAACTTAATGCCATTGTGTTTTGTTTTTTATGGATTATGTCACTCTATAAAAATACGGTTTATAAATACACATCCTTCTTATTATTCTACACACATTAGACTACAAGGGTCTTGGGACCATGGATGTTTTTTCTAAATGGCATCTTCATCACTCATAGTGTTATCTGGCATATAATAGACACCAAATAGTTGATGAATGAATAAACTAATAATTTCAAGTTATCCAACAGAAGCCAATTTTATTGCTCTCTACCTCTCAGCCTGCTCATTCACCCTAGTTCTTATTTCCTTTTCCTGACAAATCATCATCTACCCGTACACCCAAGCTATAAAGCTTAAAATCGTCATGACTGCCCCAGTCCCGTCATGTCAGTTCTACTTCTTAGCATTTCTTCCCTCTGTTCCTTCTTGTCAATTCCTAGCCTCATCCTTTTTAGTTAAGGCCACCAACTCTCCAATGGGCTAATTCAATCATCTGCTAACAGGTCTCCTTCCTTTAATCTTCCATCGCTCCGATATACCATCCAAACTATTATTAAAAAAAAAAAAAGAATAACAAAACTTTGATCATATTTTCACTTCTGCTTCAAGCTTTCAAAACTCAATCCTTCTTTGCCACACTTGTAAGTCAATCTAAGGTCATCTAAGGTCCAGGATTGGCCTGTCTATACCTCATCAAATTTATACCAGGATCTCTCAAACAATCCTAATATGAAGTTAGACCAGGAACATAATTGCAAGTTCAGATCTCCTCGTCTTCCTCCTCCTCCTTTTTTCTTTTTATGCATTATATCTCTTTTCCATGAAATTTAAAATATATAAAATAGGAATAAGAAATTTAAAATACAATGCTGAATATTTTTTTCTTAATCTATTTTGTACCCTCTTTGTTTCTCAGGTGACTCATTAATGTGGGTTCTGTGCCTCTAAGAATGAGCTGTGGGGGACCCTCCTCCACAGTAGCAGGTCTCGGTCAATTAGGGCAGCCTCTGAAAGCAGTTCACAGCACAAGAGACCGTGCTGCCTGCCAAACGTCTGTTACCAAGATAACTAAGGCTCTTCCAGAACAAAAAGGAAAAATATTTAGCTTGAAGAAAATAAGGACTACTAAAAAAAAAAAAGGTACTTGTACTACATGTCAAGCAGAAAAGAAGATAGAAATGAAGTAAGAGTCTATGTGGATGAGATCAGAAAAAATAAAATTTCATGGTCCTAGTACAGGAGAATTGTTTGTTAAAGCTGATGAACAGATGATAGAAGATTAACACATTTAACATGTCTGTTACACAGTAAAGTTCAAATATGAAATGTAAATCGTACATATGGGTAATTTTAATGAATACCTGTAAAGATTTTGTTTTGATTTTGGTCATCTGAATATGCATTCAAATACCTTAGAATAAAGACAATCTCTCCCAATTTTATCCGTAATACACAGACAAATGTCATAACTTTGTATTTGATATACAGTGACAGTGATTGGGAAGAAAGTGTAAAACTTGAATTTACTTTTGCTCTAAGGCTAACATTGTAAAGCTTGACTTTTCTATCACTGGAATAATTGGCAGCTTGAGAAAATCATTATTGTCTCACTTCTACTCACTTCTATTCTGAGTAGAACAAATCATGATTGAAGGGCAGCAGGAGAGGGCTCCTGTCCTTTTGTCAGCTGCTCCAGCCAGGTCTCCACTTTGGGTGTGTATAGGAGGCCCACAATCCAAATGCCTCTGTTCCGCTTATTATCTCTTCTTTTTTTCCGCCTGTCATTTTTTCTTTTCTCTCTCTCCCTCTCTTTCTTAAACGTAGAATGTAGCAAACCTTCTGGCTCCTTGTTTTTCCATCTCACAATAGAAATTCAAAAGCACAACTGATTGGTTAGGTGACTCATTGTAAACACTGTATAGCATTTATAATTTTGCAGAGGCTAGAAAGAAAGAAATTGCAGAGATAGATTTTTTTGCTTTATCTTTAGAAGGCTACCTTATATATTAGACTTGTCTCCTTTTTGAAAATAACTGTAAATATCCACCTCATGTATTTCAATTCTGTATTTTTTAAATTAAAATGACACTTATATACTGAATAGACATTGTATGTAATAAACCCCAGTTTTCCCAATATAGGTTACTGATCTATCACTTTGGTTTGTAGAGTTTTCTAAACACAAATACTTTAATTTTTATTTCAGCAGAGGTTCTTTTACTGAATAACCCAGAAGAGGTTTCTCTGTAGGAAGGAATATGAAGTGTTCATTCTGTAAATGTTGGAGAATTGTTATCATATCTTGGCAGTGTGAATCTATCCTCGGCCTCTACAGTTGGAACTCAAAGAGAATTTTCCCACTCATTTTTATCTACTTACATACAACAGACCATTTACCAAGGAAACATCCATAATTATTCCTACAACACTATTCATTTTGAGGACAGTTTATTATTTTGCTTGAATCTATTCATTGTTTTCCATTTCCCCTTGAAATTATAACAGTGCTCACCCTCTTCATATTTTTCATTTTCATTTTGTTTATTTAAAAGTAATTGATTCAAATAGAAAAATGCAATGTGTAGACGGGTATGGTATTTTTTTTTTCATAGAACAAGGAAAACTGGATAGTGTTTAACTTAAAAGATATAAGAACAGCTGCTGATTATTTCACTGAAACTTTAGTGTACTTTGTTGTCATGCATGTGGTTTTACCATTTTGCTCTTTTTCTACACAGATCTAACACATTTCCATAAATCTTATAATTATTCCGTCTGCTTATATTAAGAGTTTTCCCCCTTGCCTTGGTAAGGATAGTTGGTAACTATTGTTGTGGAGCTTCCTCAAGCTAACATTATGTCCAAGTTTTATAACAGAGAAAGATGGAGATACAAATGTATGCTTTTCAAGTTTTCAACTATCTACAGAATTGTATTTTAAGAAATTTTTATTCCCTCGCAGTGGGTAGAGAGATGGCGGCTGCTCATTCTGCTTTAGCTCATTTTGAAGCACAGTTTAGGTGATATAAATGTTCCCTTCCATGCAAATGATTTCATGTCACGTGATTCTGTTCTTAGACAACCAGGCTCTTACAAAGAGTATAACCTTGAGCCTTCTGCTTTTATTTTTCAATATTTGCAAAAATTTGAACTATGTGAGATATAATTCCTAGAGGATTTCACAAAAATAACATGTTGTATTCAATTCTTTATTTACAACACACATTATTTTTGGATCAAGCTAGACAAGGCAAGATTTCTGCACATGAACACAAATACTTCAGTGTAATATGTATGTTAGCATTGCTAAGCATCAGGTATCCCTTCTATAAAATGGGGTTATAAAGAACCACCTTATGGGGTTGTTGTGATGATTGAATGAAGTAAATTACGTGAAATACTAAGTACACGATATACTTAGAATCATGTATTATGCCAGAGAAGAGCCAAGAACTATAGCAAATGGAAACATGAAAGATGAGCAGGAATTTTCCACAGAGCAGAAGGAAGTAAGAGCATTTCAGGAACAGCATGAGCCAAGCCACTGAGATGAAGCAAAAGGGGGCAAAAGGCTGAAGGATGGACCAGGACCTGGTTATGAGACACTTTTAGACAAGGATGAGAAGTGTAAGTCTTATCTGGAAATGAACACTCTTTGGTTTATTAGATTTCTTTTTAATGTTTTCTTTAGGAATTTTAGAAATAAAAGAACCTAAAAAAGTATCCAAGTATTCATGGTACTATGAAATATTAGTGAATAATAAATTTTAATTATAGACTTCGATTTAGTTACTGGGAGTGGATGCAAGAATATTAAAGATAGGGAGAAGCAAGCCGTTTTGCTGTGTGGAATGCATCAGATTCGAAGTACACGTGCTGCTGAATTTCGAGCAACATTTACTTTGAAACTCAAGTTTCCCTTGCCCTTTTGAATATAAAATTATTTAAATCCTCTAAAATTGTATTATTTAAAGGAGTCTTTTGTAGGAAAACAATACTAATTTGTGTGTTTTGAAGGTAAGGATTTGACAGTACTTTGAAAGCAAAGAACGATATAAAATACAGTTGACCTTTAAACCATGCAAGGTTTAGGGGAACCACTCCCAGGCATCAGTTGAAAATCGGATTTCAACTACTAATAGCTTACTGTTGACCAGAAGTCTCATCAATAAAGTAAACATATAATTAATACACATTTCATATGTTATATATGTATTATATATTGTATTCTTAAAGTAAGCTAGAGAAAATATTGTTAAAATCATAAGGATGAGAAAATGCAGTTACTGTTCCTTCAGTAGCAATGGATCTTTGTAAAGGTCTTTATCCTCGTCATCTTGTTTAGCACCCTGAGGAAGAGTGGTTGGTATTGCTGCTTTGAAGTTCACTGAGACGCAGGAGCTGGAGGAGCTGAAAGAGGAGGCAGACATACTTGGCATAACTTTTATAGAAGAATTTTCTGGTATAAGTGGCCCCATGCAGTTCAAATTTGCATTGTTCAAAGATCAACTATATGTTTTTTAATATTAACAAATTTCTAATTTATAAGCTAAATATGTAATAGAATTTGTGAAGATCTAAACATACAAAGACCACTTGTCATTCTATCACTAATGAACTTCGTAACCTTCGCATAAGTATGGTACTTGCCTGAACCTAATGTTTTATCTGACTAAATTGATGTGGTTCTTTTCCCGTGGTGAGTTTGGAGCCCCAGGGTTGTGATTAATTGTCATCCATTTCCAAATAAAAAATATTTAGTAAACCAAACTTACAGATACAACGAGAAGTGGTTTAAAGAAAGAGAATACAAAATTCTGTTCACAGAAGGCTTACTATATGTTTAAAAGATTATATAAGGACAGTAGCTTAATAATATGGTTATAAAGAAAAGTTGAAATTAATAGTGAAGATGAAAAGGTAGCTATGACTTAATAGACTTAAGAATTTTTTCTATATGTGGATCTGTCAGTTTTTATTTTGAGTATAATATTAATGTCTAGGGATGAACTTTTTCGTTTGTACCTATGTATTTATCTATCTATAGTAAATTCTTTAATCTTACTCATTTGCAAAAGCACTTACCTAAATATCTCTAGATAGTTTAGTGTATTCTTAATGTTGTCTTTGACACAGATCAACAAAGAATAATTTTTCTTTCATTCATAATCTTATAGATACGAATACATTTGATTTTTTAGGACTTGTCCTACTACAATTCTCATAGTCATTAAATTAATGGAGGTAGTCCTTTATATCACTTTATGCCCATGTGTACCCATCTTTATCTCCTACTTAGTAAGTAACTTAATAATTTAGAAAATATAGCTTAATAAGCAATAGTCTTTCATGACTTTATATCTTCAGACATTTAGATGCAATCTCCATTGTCCTCAAACTAAAAATACATCTGAAAAATATAATTAGCTATACAGTTAACAGAGGAATAGTTACTCTTCAGTCAATATAAAAAATTCCTGTTCATGAGTTAATGTATTTCTATGATCATAACAATGGAACATAAATCTATACCAATTCATGCAATAACTCAAATACATATCACCCTTTAGCTTGCTCTACTTCTGTGTCAGCTTTTAAGGGTGTTCCACTGAATGCAAATATTCTTCCAGATGCTTCTTAGAAAATAAAATCCTATGAACAAACTTTTGGGAGATTTTGGATTCAATGAAGTGAAGCAAATAGTGTTATATTTGTTTCATCATCACTCTGCCAGAAGAGTCTTATTTGAGCACTAAACTGATTTTTGTGCAATATCTCATGAGACTAGAGGTAATGCACAGGATATATTTTGAGAAACACCATTATGTTTAGAAACAATTCACATAATATCTTAAAAAGAATTAAAACAAAAATCATAGAATGCTTGACCTCTGTTACTCTGAGAAGAAGATTAGAGCCTGCAGGGCCAGGTGCTTTTCTGGAAAGGGGGAAGACAGAATTGCCACAAGCTTCTCCTAGGTTTTACTGGTAGAACACTGTTCCTTTATTTCTCTTTAAGTATAAAGAGGAAATCTAAATTGTAGCAAAAATAGTATTTCCTTATAGGACATTAGTCAAAAATGAAATTGTAAAAAGAAAACTAGTAGAAATAAATTTGTAGTTTTTATTACAGTTTTAGGGCTTGAAAAACAACTAGTGTTGCAAATCAGAACTGCCCATTTCGTATAGAAGAAGTTTGGAGTGTAAGGGGTAGAGATTACTCTTCTTCCATATGAATTACATGTTTCCTTAAAAAAAAAAAAAAAAAAAAAAAGGAAATCCCTGAAAGTTTTTAGTATAGGTGTCTCCAAAAGTGTTATTTCTGCCAAGTTATTTTTTCAATTGTCACATAATCTTTGCATAATTTATAAATGATAACAAAGCAAACAGACCACATTAAAAGCCCAGTGACACATAATTTAGTTGAATCTGAAGATTAGAATTAATTGTCTCTCTTTCTTCCAAGTTCGAAATCTTAGTAAATGATTCACTGCATGTCATTACAGCTTAATATTTGCATGAAATCACAGTTTAGCTGGCATAATTTAACAGCAATTAAAAAGCTATTTAATCATCATGCAAATTGGTAAGAGGACCCTTGAGTAAGAAGGGTGTCGGCCTTTTGTTTTTTTAAAGTATCTTCAGGCCGTTATATACTTGTAGACACCCATCACATAATTGATAACATTCTTCCTAGTCATGGAAATATGTGAATAATATTTGATGTTTTACATTATAAATAAAAGACCAACAATATGAATATGTCATCCTCCAGGAAGATTATTATTATTCTTATGACAGTGACAATGAATCTTTATCTCTCAGACATAAGTCTAGGTTGGAGGTAAAAAGCTACACTTTTCCCTAGGTTCTAGTTTATAATCTGCTCCCTATTTTCCTTTCTGAAATCAGATACTTCTGTAATTGCTCTGGAACATGAAAATGGCACAAAGCAAGGTACCTAACAACCTTTTAGAAAAATTACTCAACCCATGTCTAGGTCTAACTTTGGGTAATATGATATAAGTGGTCCTGTTCCTTAGTCTACAGGTCACTGACATCAGGATCTGGCAAAAAGATAAAGGAAAATAACTCATCTTAAATCTCAAACCCAATCCACAGTCATGTAAATGTGTGACTAATAGTATGTAACTCCAGCATAGCGCAACAGCTTCCACTGCTCGCTCTGTCCTTGTGCTCATTCAGATCACTCACCCCAGTGCAGCCAGAATGCTCTTTTAAAAACATATCAGATCCGTAAATAAAATGTGTCATTTTCTTCCTGTTGTACATAGAAGAATCTCCAGATGCATCCCAGTGAGTCTAGTGGGGCTGCATTATCCAGCCTCCTCCTGCTCTTCAGAACTCACTTCATGCGTTCTCCATCTGCACTTTAGCTACGGTAATTTTCTGTTAGTTCCATAAGTGCATCAAGATCATTTTGTAGTAAAGAAATACACATTTTTTACCGCTAATATTTTCCCCAACTGTCTGCACATTCTCCTTACCACTCCCATGAGGCTTTTTTATAATGTTCCTTCTAAAGCAGTAGACCCCCAGAGTTTTTACTTCAGCTCTTATCTTTTTAATTTTGTAATTGCACTTACTATAATTTGGATTGTATTCATCTGTTCAGTGTTCTGTAAAATGTAATCAATAAGAAAGCAAGAATAACTTCTATCTTGTAAACCCGAGAACTCCTCGAGAATCTACCACACGCATGCTAGTCACTAAATAAAATATTTATTTAATGAAAGAATAATTGTAGTTTAAAATCCAAAAGGAATCTAGTTCAGAATTTTAATTTCTTTCTAGGAGAACATGTTGCAAAGATAGTTTTTTCCATCCTTTTAGCAAATTTCCTTGGTAACAGAAATTTAGAGAATTAGTTTAGATTTCTTTAAATGAAGCCTTCTAAAATATGACAGGAATGCTATCCCACCAGTCTTTTGTACAATGAAATATTTTTCAAATTTCTATTATAAGAATGATATCTTAAAGAACCCAAATTCTGTAGTATTTCACATATGGCATTTAGAATAGTGCCCGATATCTGGTAGACTTTCAAGTAATATTTGCTCAATGAAGTTTATGGAACAGAGGTTAAAAGGATTCAGATAAAGGGTTATTGCTGAAATTTAGGAAAAGCTGGAAGAATTGAAGGCTATGAAATACTTTATGAAGTGTGATTCATTATGGAAAAATAGAAAATTCTCACTGCTTGGACTTACTGGTTTATTTTGTCTTGATGACAAATAAGAGAATTGTGTGAATCTCATTTAGGGACACACTTTTAAGCACACAATTAATTGTGCTTAGTAGGTTTTTTGCCACTTCCAATTTCCATTTATTTGCTCCTTTTTCCAACCTGTCCACCCTAAATTTGTAGTCATTTATTCTCAGTCTTTGGGGAAAAGATTCTTAGTGATTTTCAAAGGTAATGAATAGGGGTTTTATCTACAGACCAACCACAGTATTAAGACTGAAAGACTGAACACAACATGTCTTCAATATATGTTACTTTTTTTTTTTACTTTTGAGAATGGTAATGTCATTAACAAGAGATAATTATAGTTATGACATAATTTAAAATAATTTTTGATATGTATTTTTCAGTCAACAAATTTTAAAAGTATAATTACCATATCTTTTGCAGATATCTTTATTTTTTATACTAAGTATTGGAATTCATCTATCAAAAATTAGGGTATAGATCCTCTGTATCACTGAAGACTCCTTCCTTACTAGACTTAATCAAATATTTTTAGCCCCATGTTCTTTATAGTTACATTAGAAGAAAGAACTCAAACAAATATAAATGACCACAAAAAATATTTATTGATAAAGTTATCAAATTAGTAAGATTCATTGTCCTATATGTGTACATTTGTTTCTTAATTGCTTTTCTCTAGGGCCACCTTCAGCTCCTAGGAATGTGGTTTTTAACATCAATGAAACAGCCCTTATTTTGGAATGGAGCCCACCAAGTGACACAGGAGGGAGAAAAGATCTCACATACAGTGTAATCTGTAAGAAATGTGGCTTAGACACCAGCCAGTGTGAGGACTGTGGTGGCGGACTCCGCTTCATCCCAAGACATACTGGCCTGATCAACAATTCCGTGATAGTGCTTGACTTTGTGTCTCACGTGAATTACACCTTTGAAATAGAAGCCATGAATGGAGTTTCTGAGTTGAGTTTTTCTCCCAAGTCATTCACAGCTATCACAGTGACCACGGATCAAGACGGTAAGTTCCACTGCTATTCTCTCAACTCGGCCTCGTAGTTCCTTTAGATATGTACTATCTCCAATGGGGCTATCATCACCAGAGGTGCAATGCAGTCACATATGCCATACACTGCAGAGGTGATTTTCTGATGTGTGGGAGGTGGTTCTGGTTTTTTTCCTAGATGGAGAAATATATTTTTGTTATTATTCATTAGCAGTATGGTTAATAAGACAAAATTCTTCCCTCCAATATGTATGTATTTATGTTGTTGATATAATCATATGCAGTATATCTTAATAAGTCCATATTACTTACAAATGGACTCCAGAAACCAATAAAATTTAGCCAATTAATTTTAATTCCCCCTTATTCTGCCATCCTTTTTCTATGTCAAATAAAGTAAATAGTAAGAATTTGTCTACCATGTAAAAGCATGGTAGCTACTATATTTAACCATGATCCACTTTTAAAAGAAATAGCCAAGAAAATCTAGGAATGTGTTCAAATGCTATTGTCTATGTGCAGTTTGTGAAAAGTAGTTAAACTATCTATAAAAATTGATGATTTCAGTTAAATGTTCTCCTTATAACTCTATAGATTTTTACTACAATATAGCCAGGCATGAACACTCCTGTGATTTTTATAAGTACATTCTCTCTTTAATTCCCACATAATATAATTATATTGCAGAACATGAAATGGGAAAAGCTTCAGAGACTTAAAAAACTCCTTTTGAGAGGCATTAATAAATTATGTGGGTACACACGTGATTGCTTTATAGCTGAAAAGTATTGTAAATTAACACTTATGTATGAGTCAAATTTATAAAGATAAAACTGTTCTTATACACTGCATTAAATTGCTGGGGCAGCCATAACAAATACAACGAGCTGTGTAGCTTAAACAGTGGATGTTTATTTTCTCATAGTTTTGCCAACTATAAGTCCAAGATCAAGTTGTTGACTGAGTTGACTTGATTCGGAGGCTTATCTCCATTGCTTGTAGAGGAGCATCTTCTCCCATGTCTTTACATGGTCCTTTCCTTTGTGCCTCATCTCCTCAATTCTTCTTTTTACAAGGACAAGTAGTCATACTGGGTTAAGAACGCACTCATAGGACCTCATTTTACCTCAACTATTCTTTAAGGACCTATCTAAATGAAGTCATATTTTGAATTACCAGGACTTATGATTTTGATGTATAAATTTTCAGGGATACAATTCAGCTCCTAATACACCCCAAGGCAGCATATGGTGATATTTAAGATACAGTATGTTGATTGTGCTAGAATACTACTCAGCAATGGAAATGAACAAACTAATTGATATATACAATTTGAATGACCCTAGAATGCACTAGTGAAAATGTAAATGTCAGAAGGATGAGTACTGTGTAATCACACTCACATAACTTTTTTTGATATAATTACAGATATAGAGAAAAGATTGGTGACCGCTAGTGATAAGAAATCTGTGGGAGGGAAGTTTGACTATGAGGGGGTAGAAGGAGAAAGCGTACTGGATGGTGTTCATATATATCTTGATTGTGTGCTAGTTACAGGAAGTCTAAGTGATAAATAGAGCTGTGTGCACACTCATACAGACAGAAGCCTTGTGGATCAGACCAATGCTGATTTTTAAGTTTTCTTTTTGAACTATAGTTATACAAATAGCTAACTTTGGAGGAGGCTGGGTACAGGATGTACAGGGCCTCCCTATATGTGTGTGTGTGCATACTATTTTTGGCAAATTCCTATGAATTTATAATTATTTCAAAATGTAAATTATTAAACTTATGACATGTAAGAAGAAAAATTTTATATTCTACTAAAATATATAGGAAATGGATGAATGTGAATATTTTATTTAAAATGTTATTCGTAAATTTGCTTTGTTAATAAGCTTCAGAAATGCCTGTAGTAAACCAAGGCCACATAATGTTATGCAATCAGTCTTTGTATTTAATATGTAACTTTCCTCTCCATTTTAGCAAATAGCTCCACGAATTTGCTTTGCGATTGTTCTAGATGGAATCCTTATTTCCTTTTTTTTCTTTCCCTATTTCCTTTAGAATCAACAAAATCCTGTCAAATCCATCTTCCGTCTAAAGCAGAATAGGGACTTCTGTCCCTCTCTGCTGTAGCAGAGTATTTCTAAGACTTTTATTGCTACCATCTGATCAAAAATATAGTCCACTACAACCATTCTTAACTATAGCACAGAAATAATATAAGGAAAAATATATCACTTTAAATAAAATATGTATGTATATATGTTAATATGTTTCAATAATTGCATATATACTGGAGGTTTTCCTCTTACAGTTATAAAGAGAGGACATTTAGTCTATTTCTCTACTTATCAGGAAAACAGAGTATGAGTTGTTTTCACTTTCAAAATGAAGTAATTTATTAAAAGCATTTTGCTGTATGAATAAAGGGTATATTAAATGTGAAAGAAGGTACAGGATCCATATATTGATACTTTACATTCTAAAGGATAGTATCAGCAAGGAATCCTCTCCAGGAAATTCATCTTTATTGACCATTCAGAAATGATTATTATTAATTTGACTTTGTTTTAGATATAAATACTAACAACAAATCAAAATGTATTTATATTTTACTTAGAAATACATAAATGTCCTAAAATATTATATTATCACATGCAGTAGAACCTCTGTAAGTTGACGACCCAAGGGACTGTAACCCAACTGATCTACATATGGAGGTGGTCGACATAAGTGAGTAGGCTGGTGGTTCTGATGCATACATGTGGTGCATGTCTGGTCTAAGAAAATTAGGCCCCCTTAAGGTGGTCAGTATAGGGGAGGTGGTCAACTTCTACTCTATTTAATAAAAAAGTATGTATAATATTTTATAGTATTCCATATAAACAGCAACTTTCATATCATAATTTTGAGAGATACCACAGTGACCCTCTCTAATTGTGTATGACATTCTAAAATTAGAGAATCACATGTGTGAAAATGTAATTATTCTGGGCAAGGGTAACATTATGAAATAATTCAATCTGTGAATTTGTCAGTTATTCTTTTCATATCCAAAGGAGTCAGAATCCAGTGTTGAATTGAAAAGGTATTTATAGAAACTGGAAATTCCAGAACCAGATTTCAAGTAACACATTTGTGCCAGCCTTAAAGAAGATAATTTTGCTACAAAATAGAGGGAGGGATTTCCTGTCACTCCAGTTGGAGTATCTTTGAGAATTCTTTTTCAAGTGAAGTAGGAGGACTGTTCCAAAGTTATCTAATGATATATTACAATTTCACTGGACTAAGGGATCACTTAAAATAGTTGGCCTTCTTATCTATAGGCTGTACATCATTATTTTTATACTAAAATGGAAAAGTGATATGTGTTACTTATAAACTTTCAACTGATTCAGCATATCTTTTAGTGTATTCCTGTGTATCATAGTGAGTAAGCTCTTATGAACCTTAAGTCTATTGGGGGAGATAGAAAATAAACAACTAATTTCACAAATATGTAATTGGTACTATTGTAAGGTCTGCCAACAAGAAGCCAGGGATGCTCTGACAACATCTATTCTCCAGATCTAGAGGATAAGAGGTGGGGGTTCTTTCTGAGGAAGCAACATTTAAATTTTATTCTGAGGGATAAATAGAGTCTGATTATGCAAAATAAGGCTGGGAGAAGGACAGTGATGATAATAATTCTGAATAGAAGGGACCAAGTAAAGGTTGAACAACTGAGGGAATTAGGTGTCTAAGATGGTATATTAGAGAAGTGCAGCAGGATTTGGAGAAGAAACTCAAAAGTTCATCTAAAATTTGGGAAAATGAGGGGTGTCTGCAAATAACTGAAACAAGTTGGAGGAATCAGCCTCTTATCAGAAGATTTCACCAGGGATATAAATAGGGAAAAGAAAGTCAGCAGAACAATAACATTGCTCGTGAGTTCACACTTATGAGTCTGGAAAAAATATTAGCAACCAGAAAGTACAAACAACAGTACCAATTATGTTTTTACTACTCTATGGATTCATAGGGTTGAATGTGAAGACATGGAGGAAGTTCCCATTGGTTTGGGTTTTCTTTCATGTAGTTGACTGTATAGGTGTGTGTGTGTGTGTGTGTGTGTGTGCGTATATATAGTCAACTACACATATATATGATTATATAATGTGCACACACATAAATGTATGTATATATAGATTTATATCATATTTATGAAATATTAAGAAATGCACTTTAAACATCCCTGACTTAATTGTTTTCCCCCTGTTTACAATTAAACATGTGTAAAAATTTTTTTCCAAATCATTTAGAACCACTTAGATGTAATTAGGAGAAACATCTCTTGACTGTTCTGATTATAGTTGATAAATAACATCATAGAGTTAAGTCTATGACTCTCATAATTAGGAATCTTTGCTATAAATCTTAATTCAGTGACTTACCTGATTCCGAAGCTATGTTGGCAACCTTCTATTTTCATAGTTTATTTAAATGGTCTTCAAAGTGTTTCATTTAGAAAGTAAAACAAGAAAGCAACACCTATTTTATTTTATTCTGTGATGTGTTACAGGTGTAAGAAAACTAAGGTGCAAAGTTCAGTAAAAAGTAATTATTTAGGTTTTAGACCATAAAGGAAAATGTTAATCATGGATGGTCAACCTGAAACAAATTGTGTTTGTAGATATCCTGGCACGCATAAAAACCTTTAGGGACCATGTTCAAAGTGAAAGACATGCTAAATTGCAAACCAATTCTGCTGATATTTGCTAAAGGGTCTTTAAAGCAATTATTGTCAGAAGCAAGCTGTCCGATTCATTGGCTTCTTAAAATATACACTTACCACCCCGTCTCTGTCCTTCAGAGACAATTCTGTATAGATCTGCCTTAGGCACACATTTTGATTGCAGATTTTATATGTTTGCCTTGGCCAATAATTAATTATGCTGACATTGAAAATATATTTAAATCAAGAGTCACTATATATTTTCAAACTTGAGATGCTATTTGATTTGCGTTCACTGCATTGCAGAAATACAGTCAAATACAAGGCATGTCAAATGTCAACCTTGCTCAACCTATTGCTGGAGTAGGTATTTAGAGACTGTAAACATTGTCTTTTTATTTGCAATTTAATTATTTTAGTCTTTATTTAATTATTTTAAACACAGTCATCACTGTGTTTCCAAAAATGTTGCATCAAATATTTCTTCTAAAATTTGGTCAGCTCTATTTGAAGTTAAAAATAATCAGCATAAAAGTGTTAATTACTTACTAAAAATACACCAAGGCAAGCCAGGGGCATGCTGTTTTCTTTTGTTCTGTTTTTTAAAACAGGCAATAGCCACTATTTTGCTAAGAGAGATACTGTACTATTTGTATTTTTTATATTTCTTATACATAACCAAATTGCATAGTCAAGCGGTATAGATACCTCATATAGAAGTATACAATTTTTCTTTGTCTCCTGAACAGCACAGTCAATATTTTATTTATGGGAGATGTCTATCTGCTAATCATTAGTAAATAGCTTCATGGTCCAGCTAAATTTTAAATTATGGAGTCTGGATGATTTTAAACTTTATTTTTATATCTGAGAAACATCAAATCACTTTCAACTTCAGTGTCTTTTGTGGAATGCATCTTTTGATTAGTTGAGTGGTATGGAAAAAGGCCTTAGATCTTAGAAATTAATTCTCTGAGAGTTGGTCAGTGAATTGGTTCCCACACAGGAGATAAGAAAATGGAGCAACTATTCCTAGAAGGTGATGTAGTATATACACAATACTACCATGGTACTGTCTCGCTGGACCTTAATCATATATTTTTTAATAATATGACTACCCAACTAATCTGTAAGCTTCTTGAGGGCAAAGATGGTGGGTTAATATCCTCCTCTTATATAATTGTAACAATAATCCCTGTTGACTGCACTAATAGAAACTGGATATATGAGTCAATCTTTCATTCACTCGTCTAGTTCATTAAAAAATATTTATGGAATATTTACTACTTATCAGGAACTATTCTATATGCTAAAGGTATAACAATAAAAGAAATAAACAATCAAATAACTAACAATGCCCTTCATTCATAGACGTCATATTTTAGTGCCCATGAGAATGGACTAACTAGAATCAATAAGGGATTTGAAAGTAAATGGAAGCCTTGTTTTTAATGAAAGGAAATCTAAACACCTTTCTTGGTAAAATAACACTTGAAGAGATCATGGATTGAAGAGAAAATACTATGAATATATAAAAGGAGACTATCACTGGCATAAAAAGGGCAAAGCCTTAAATTCAAGAAGAAATACATCTGGAAAGTACAGAAATTATTACATGTGTATACCAAATTTCATGCTCACTAAATGCTCTGGTGCTATACTTAACAAAATTTTCAACAAAAGGTTTTAGTCAGCCCTGAACATCCTTTAATAGCAATCGTGATTTTTTTCTTGCTCTGTGATCACACATTGCTAGACCAATATGTTTAAACCTAAACTTGATTTTGAGCAATTGGCTTTTATAGCCATCAGCTGTTTATTCAGAGGAATTCTCATTTGCACATTTTGCAGGAAAGGTAATTAGGTATTTTCTTTGGTATAAGTTATTAGACCTTATTGCTATTTTGGTTCCTCTATCACTATATTAACAATTTTAATGCAATTTGTCTGAACAAATTGAACAATAGTAGTAGAGGTTATTATAATGAATATACTTTGAATGCTGTAAAAATAAACCAGGTTAGCAGATGTCTAACTAAATTGAAGATAAGTGTGTATGATCATATTCTGCATAATCTATAACTATCATATGATTTAAAACTCTCTCTACTTTGTAGTTAGATAAATGATTAGCAAACTGTTCAGCCCATTTCTAATGCAGTTATTTGTTTTGAAATGGAAGCCAATTTTATTTCATTAATTAATCTCTGCCTACAAAATAAATTGACTGATTTAAATATCTGATTCATGTCTAGTTACTATTAAACACTGGGTTTTTAATTATTTTCTTAAAGCCTCTTTTACTTTGGAATACATGTGAGGATTGAAAACACAGTAACATGTAAAATAAAACAAAAAAGTTTCCAAGGTTGACAGATTCGGATCATTATTAAGAATTTGTAATATTTCTTCATACTTAAAATATACTTCACTTGTAAAAACTGAAAAACTAATTGCTGACCTTTTAATCAGAGTGACATTCTGCATACCATCTTTAGATAGTGATTTTACTTAATTCCAGCTTCCCAATAAAAAATAAAAATGGGAGACCCTTTGTTAAAGGAGCAGGAAAGAGAGGACATTAAATCTGCTAAAATATAGTGCTCTGTCCTTCACTGATTTCCTCTCTCTCAACTGGTCATGGTGATTTTGATTTGCCATTTATGTCCTTGTAAGCAAAGAAAAAGTAAAATTTCAAATTATTAGTGCATACTGTACCATTTATCTTTATATTGCTCAATGCCAGTATTAAATGCTTTCTATTTATAAAAGTGATATATGTGTGTGTGTGTGTGTATAAAACATCAAAATATACAATTTTTTTTCTCTAGTTGCCCTCACCACAACTGCCTTCTCCCAAGGCTGTTTACAGTAAGTTAGATTCTGAAAGTTTGGAAGGAAAAAGAGAGGATCCCCCAGATACTGAATCTGCCCAGGGCGCATTCCCTTCACACCAGAGGTTATTGAGCAGGACAATGAGGACTATCCTAGGATCCTGGGAAAACACACACATGCACACACACACACAAATACCCCTTGGTGTTTCAGGGGCAAGAGACCCTTCTTAGATCCTTCCTATAATGTTCAAATCTCCCACTGGAGACAGGAGGCAACCCAAGAATTTGATCCTTCCTCCACTAAGGTCAATATACTCACCCAACCCAAGTGGCTTGCAGCAGCAATCACATCACAGGAGTCAGGATTGGAAGCCTGCGTGGCTGAGAGTAGGGAAGTAGGTCAGGGAGGACCCGTCCTATAGGTATGGTGAGGTGAGCCAAAGCTAGACCCTGATTAGAGCCTGGGATTCAAGCTCCAATGGGACAATGTGCTCCATTGCTCCATTAGTATCCACTTACAAAACATGTGTGCAAAGGTAAAAATTATGAAGAATGCAAGATGTCATTAGCTGAGCATTGGTCTATGTAGTTGGAGGGAGCTGTGCAGCTGTACAAATCACACACTCACGAAGCTAGTCCTGAAACATTTTGCAGATTTATAATGTGATCGTTTTTCCAATTTACCTCTATATGACTCTACAAACCAATGTAGTCAGTGACTATGACACACTAAATATGATGCTATATGCCGTGGTGTGATAAAAAAATTGTGTTTGAGTGTTTGAAACCTAGTCCCTGCCATGGAATAGGTGACAATCTTTCATTCTCTAGAATGTAGATGTGCGAGGTTGCCTAAGGCAAATAAAACAAAGCAAATATATGATACAATTTTTGATTCAGTATACATTTTAATAACTGAGTACCTGAAATATTACTTAGTACACAAGCCCTTAAAATATGTATAAAGTAATAAATGATTAAATAGTGATATGACAGGTAGTAAATGTTGACTTTTCACTTACCTATTATTATGAAACAAAGCCTAGTTGTTTGACCACACATTTATTCTGTTAGGAAGCAAGAAAAGCTTAAGTAATGAAAGATTAAAAACAAACAAACAAAAAGTACCAAAAGACAGTTCCATTATTTGCCTAATGCAATTCTAATTATTTTGACATTCTAATAGATCTGAGGATACATTTCCGTTATAGATATCTTTGTGCTCTGCTATAGTTTGTTATACTTAGTCTCTTTCAAGATGTGTCCTGAAAGAGAAGAGTGTTTTTTTCTCAAAATAACTATAATTCCTTTATTTGTATTCACCCTTTTAAACTGTGATTTCAACTTACGTATTTCTTAAGTATTTTTTCATTAAAGCAAGTAAATAATATTCCAAAGATGATAACGTATCTATAGTATTTAAATAAAAATATATTTATTTTTCCCTTTTATTTGGTCTTTATAAAACTTACTTTACTCTTCTGTCAAACAGCCGAATCTCTAAAATGTACATTACTTGTTACTTTATGATGCCCATGTGAAATATACGCATGCTCAGTTTTAACTTCCTAGTCATATAAATTATGGATGACTGGCCCCTGTCTGTTTGAGTTTAGATTGTATTTAGACCTGTTTACGTAGTACTTATCCTATTTGGTAATTTTTTCTTTCTTTTTGAAGACAGAATCCTACTCTGTTACCCTAGGTAGAGTGCTGTGGTATCATAGCTCACAGAAAGCTCAAACTCTTGGGCTTGAGTGATCCTCTTGCCTCAGCCACCAGAGTAGCTTATATTATAGGCATTCATCACCAGGCCCAGCCAGGTTTTCCTAGTTTTAGTAGAGATTGGGTCTCGCTCTTGCTCAGACTGGTCTCGAACTCCTGGGCTTAAGCAGTCCACCCACCTTAGCCAAGCCACTGCACCAGCTCAGAGTGCCAAGCCACTGCACCACCTCCCTATTTGGTAAGTTTTAAGTGTATTATTTTCTATAAACATAAACCTGTTGATCAGTTATAGATAGGAATTACACATTCAGATTCCTAGAAGTTAGGAAGTGGTTTCTCATTCTATTTTTATGAGAATAAATATTTAATGTTCTGAGCAATTTTGAATAGTTAAAATGTTCATTTCTGTTATTTTTTTTACAATATGTGAGGTACTTGTGTTAAGAGTTGAACAATTAAATGCTATTTGAAATGCAACTTAATTGTGTATTTAAATTCACACTATAATTGATGTGCAAATGTATGTCCTAAAAAAATTATTTTCTACGATCTTTATTTTGTTAACCTAGTTATTGCCAGCTCATGTTAGTTTCATACTCATGAGGCAACAATTTTCATATGCATGAAAGACTATCAAGAGAATGTAGACTTCAGCTAACAGTCAATAGGCAAGATACATCTATACTTTCCAAAATAAATTATTTTAATCCTATTTCAGAGATCTCTAAGAAATATTTCCAGTCCTCTTAAATCTTTAACTAACTAATTTTATTTGGTCTTCCATAAGTTTCACTTAAAATATTCCCATCACCAATAGAAATGTGAGCCTATTGTTAAAAGGGCCACAGAGTAGTGAAGCCATATCAAAGAATTCTTCAGGAGGCACAACTTGAATTCATTTTTTTCAAAATAATCTGAGAGCCTCTTCATCATTCTCTCAAATAAGTGTTATGGAAATGTTAGGCTCCAGAGGAAAGGACTCCTCTCCAAAAGAATGCAATTCACAAAACGTAGAGGATTTTTCAAATTTGAGCGCTTCCATGGACATCCTAGTAATAGTGATGCTGCCTCCAGGGAACGTTCAGGAAAGGAGAAAAAGAAAGCCACCATCTAAAATAGTGCTCAGGTCCTGCGGATGAACCAACCTTGGGTTTCAGTTCTCTTCTCATAACTCACACCCTTAACATTCATGCTCATATCCTTGAAATAGAGAAGTATTTATTCTGCTAAAGTTACTAAGTTTTCAATATTGTAAATTTTAGAACATGTAAAATGAAACCTAATCTTGAAATATCACAGGGTGCTATACATTCTTTGATTAAGTTAAGCTGATTCTAATGCAGACAGGCTAAAAAACAGACCTAGTTTAACATATTTTTATTTACTCAATTTGTAATCTAAATGTAGCATAAATTAAAATAAAGGGATTAATTATTTGCTTATGTTGAATTTTGACAAAATATAGTGAGAATAAAGTCTTAATGGTTTATGTTATCATCTCATTAAACATTAGTGCTTTCTATTGATTAAATAAAACTATAACAGTGTGTTATTGGTAAATGTCATGCCATATAATTTAAAAGTAAGTAGTAAATGTAGTTAACTAATGAAAAATTAATTTCTTTGCTATAAGTAAAATTTAAAAATAAATTATATAATGTCACCCATTTTTTAAATAAAAGAAGAATCTATAGTGATAACTGAAGTACAAAAAGTAACAACAATAAATTCCATTTGCTTTCTGAGAAACCTCTTGTGATACTTAGTACATCCTTACCATATCCTCTTGTGATATGTAGTACATCCTTGCAATACCTCTTTCATCATTTATGAAGAATTGAATAAAGTTTTAATTACTCATCAAGTCAGAGATTCTCACTCTCATTCTACAATCTGGAACTGATTATCAGTCTCTAAACTTTCCACTATACACGTACCAAATGTTTAAAACCTTATAGTATATTTTCATTTTCTTCTTCTCCCACTGGGGTGATTCCCAGTACCTTACCCCCCACTCCACCCCATCCCAGCAGAGGGAATGAGCTCATGCACCTACCTTCATGTGACTTTTAAACCAGTTATCACTTGTCAAAGTGTCATAAGCATCATAGTCAGAGTAGGGGAGAAGTTATTCTTTATTTGACAGAAATATGGCCAATAGAGACTTGATTTCAGGAAAACTACAATTTTAGAGCTAAAAAGTGCTAAAGGCGTTGTTGCCTGTTTATTAAACAAGAAGAAAAGTAAATATGTTTGAGATTTAAAACAACCAAACACTCAAATTCTTTACTATCTAAACTTAGCACAGTATGCCAAACAGATGGCATTACTAAACTGGATTGGGCATAAAAAGCCCTTTCTTTATTTTCAAATTTTTATTTTTCAGTGACATAGCTTTTCTCAAGATTCTATTTCTTCACTGAAATTTTGCTTAGTTTTTTATGTAAAAGTTTTCTTTTTCATAATACTTTCCAAGATTTCAATATATTGTGTTTGTATATGGAAAATGTCATCTGTTGGGATAATGAAATTGTTACATACATATAAAATACAATGATGCTTCATTTGAATATGGTAATTTTTAACATGGAGTCTCATTTGGGAGTGTTTCTTTAAAATGTTGAGAAGTATATTTAATCAAAATCAACTAATAACTAATTAGTTCATATTTTGAATATGAAAATAGGAAATCATAGTTGGATTTTCCAAGGAGAACATAAAAAGATTTTCTGATGAAAGGAACAGAAGAGATAGCCTTGAAGGAAGTTCTTAATAACCAAAGAGATTTGATATGGGATAAAGAATATGACACAAACCAATGGGAAACACATACATCATTGAATAAAAATTACTGAGAGAATTATTATTTAAAACGTTTCAAGTTAAGGGCGGTACCTGTGGCTCAAAGGAGTAGCCATATACTGGAGGTAGTGGGTTCAAACCCAGCCCCAGCCAAAACTCAAAAAAAAAAAAAAAAGTTACAAGTTAAAACATTAACTAAGGAAAATACCCTAAATCAAATTGTAAAGGATTAGGTGAATATATAAATAATGGACAGAGAACTACAAAGCAAAAACAGGTGGGTTTAATAGATACTTCATACATCCAAAGCCATTATAAGCAAAGTGAAAATAAATGGTAAACAGGGAAAAATATTTCTAATAAATAAACTATGTTAAGAAGTGGCAGAGAACAAAGGCAATCAAGTCCCAGAAGAAATGCAATTGCTAATGTGTATTTTTTTTAAACTTTATTCTTGCAAGAAGTGAAAGAAAATGCAAATTTAAAAAGTGACAGTAGGTAATATTCTTCCTATTGAACTGGATGTGTTGATGTTTTCTGGGAGATGGTAATGCTCATGTCTGCTTAGTGTATAATTTGGTCTAAGTTCTCCTACCACTACAAAAGTAACTGCAAGATTGTATGGCAATGTGTAGTCAGCACTTTAAAATTATTATACTCCTTAAATCCACTACTGTTTGTCAACATAGTTCAGGAAGACTAATACAGGTGGAAAAATTATATCTATGCATAAACATGAGTTGTTTATCATAGGAAAACATATAAATACCCATATGACCAACAATAAATAATAAGTAAAATATTCTAACTCTGTAAGATGAAAGAACAAGATTAATGAATGAGAATAATATTTACAATACTATGTTAAGTGTACCAAGGTTAGATAGCCTCCATACATCATCATCCCAGTTATGTGACACTTGGTGTGTGTGGATATAAATATATATATGCATATATACACATATATATATATATATATATATATACACACACACGTATGGGATATAAAGCACTCTAATGTCTGATTTGACAATGTGAATATTACTTTCTTGGCATTATTATTACTAATATTGCTTAATATTTCGATGCAGTGATCATTTGTTTTCTTTTCTGAATGTATTTATCTTCGTTCATTCTGTTTTTTGTTTCTAGTCCTTATCTTAAACATTGTTATTGTTATTAAATTTTAAGTCTTTTAAATTCTGTGAAGGCAAAAAGTGGAAACCTATTTAACACATGTATATGTAAAAATAAAAAAAAATTTTAAAACGTATATATGAGATATAAATAAATAAATAAATATATATATATATCCCATCTCCCAGAAACATCAACACATCCAGTTCATTAGGAAGAATATTACCTACTGTCACTTTTAACTGTAACTATATGTGTAAATATATACAAACAAATGAATGGTAAAATTATGAAATCTTGGCAAAGTAATCTCTGTGTGGTGTGTTTTTGGTTAATTATTTCTCTAAAATGATTTGCAGAGTCCTTCATAATGTAACCCTTCTTATCCCATTACAGCTCTTTATATTTATCCCATCATAGTACTTACCACATATGCATTCCAATTACGTGTCAGTCTTATATATTGGATTGTAAATAAATATTTATATCCTAATGTCCTACCAAAGCCCCTGTCCCATAAAATCTATATATTAAATATTTATTAGCTATAAATTAGTGAATTCAATGTGTGTGTATGTATATATGTTTACATATAACACAACAGAAGCACAGAACTTCTGCCACACTCAAAGTGGAAGCTTTTAAAGTTTTAATGTCATAATAGTTTTATCTCTTGGTCATAAAGTACTCACTAAGGACATTAACAAGAAGCATTTTATTGTTAGATGCATAGGCCTGGAAGAGACCTACAGGAGCATTATGTTCAGTTGTGTCAACCTAATTAGGAATGCGCTGAAAATATACATGAGAGAATATTGTCTGTTTTCATAGATCTCTAGTGTCTCAAATTTCACATCTTGTGTACATAAGTTAGTTTGTTACTTACCATCTGCATACACATGGATTTATAGCTTACAATGCTACTATTTTTTCCTGTTGAAATGTCTAGTATTTTCTTCATTTATAGAGGCAGGAAACAGCTGGTCAGAAACCAATCAACTCTGAGTTCTAATCCCTGAACTGCTATGATCCAGCTGTGTAAATTCACTCAAGCCATTTAGTCTCTCTGGACTTTAGATCCTTTTTTCTACAAAATGAGTATCTAGCATCAGGTAACATGATGAGCATCCTAATATTCAGTAACTGTGTTCAATCTTTTCCTATTTAAAATCAGCCTTCTGTATAATTCTAAATATTTAAGTTAACATGAGAAAATAACAGTTTATAAATATGAAAAATTCTTATACCCTCACTGAAAAATAATAAAAAAATTCTCCTGAAATGTTATTTTAACTGTCCATGCATACAGCTCCTGATAGAGGCCTTGTGCTGTAATATTTTGAGGCATTCTTAAGCTTGCCATGTTAACTTCAAGTTGTGCACTTGTTTTTAGAAAGTAAAGAAGTGTCTCAGTAATATTTCCTCTCATGTTCAAGTCTATATCCTTTAACTCTTAATGAGAAGAAATTAAAACCCTTACAGGTTTCGAAAAATAAAAAAAATGTGCTATATTAAAAACCCAACTATGGCCTTGGAAAGGCAGGAGTCCAGAATGCCTCAGGGCCAAGGCGTTGTCTTGATTATTGCTGGTTTCTCAACAGGAACTAAACACTTTGAGTCACATTGATAGCCTTCATAATATATATTAAATATAAGTTATTTGCATTATGAATGTATATTTTTCACATTCTAGGGTAGTGCTTTTTCCATTGATTCCTATAAAATCCGGTTATGGTCTTCACAATACTGAATTCCAGTCTCTCTGAGCACTGGGATGTAACCTGAGTATAACTTCAAGTGCTATTGACTTAAGTTTAAAGAAACTTTCTCAGAGTCGACATGTAGGGATGTTCCTTTAAGACCGTCCAAGCGAGTTAGTCATACAGGAGGCAGACTTTGCAAGCAAAATCTGGCTGTCTCTAGAATGTCCTAGAAGAGACTTTGAGAGTGGAGAACAAGATAAGTTAATGCACACAGCTCAGTTAAAGGTTGCACCTGCTTTTTATACCAGCTGAATAAGTTTTTGTGGCTGCTCTGCATGGTTTTTTTTTTTTTTTTTTGTAGAGACAGAGTCTCACTTTATCGCCCTGGGTAGAGTGCCGTGGCGTCACACTGCTCACAGCAACCTCCAGCTCTTGGGCTTAAGCGATTCTCTTGCTTCAGCCTCCCTAGTAGCTGGGACT
>CAUYON010072557.1:0-11387 GCA_963573935.1 Arctocebus calabarensis | reverse complement strand
CTTTTCCTCCTTCATATTTACATGGATGGAGCTGGAACACATTCTCCTTAGCAAAGTATCTCAAGAATGGAAGAAAAAGTATCCAATGTATACAACCCTAATATGAAGCAAATTTATATCTTTCATGTGAAGGCTACAACCCAATTATTACACAAGAAGATGAGGAAAGGGGAGAGGGAGGGAAGGGGAGGGAGAGAGTTGGGGGAGAGAGGATAAAGGGTGAGGGTCCACATTAAAAATTTGTCACTTGTCCTAATGATGTCCTAGACAGTTAATTTTTCCCAATTCAGGATCACACATTAGACTTCTTAAGCCTCCTTTCACGTGGAACAGTCCCACTGCCTTTCTTTGCGGTCCTTGATCATGAGGTTTTAGGAAAGCATAGACCCCTTGTTTGGTAGACTGTCTCTGGATTGGGTTTGTCTGAATCTCTTCATAATAAAATTCAAGAGGGGTGCTGGCCATGTTTCCTCTGCGTCAGGCAGGCAGCACTGGTCAATGAGGCAGACACTGCCAGAGGTTGGGCTGAAATCACAGGTTGGGCACTAACCCTGAGCCTCCAGCTCCTCATAATGAGAGACGGCACCTTTGAAGAAGTGCATCCATGCTATTTCCAGCAGCTCGTGCTGGATAAATCTACAGTATGCCCCAACTCCAAGCCAACTTTGGCTCCCAAACATAGATACCTGTTAAATGAGAAGGAAAAAAAAAAAAAAAGATCCACTCAGTTTTAAAGAAGTAAAAATGATGAAGAGATACAAGGCTCTAAAAGTAGAGTAGAACCTCCATAGGGAAACCACCTTCCTACACTGACCACCTCCCTGAGTTGACCTATTTTCATAGATTAGACATGCACTGCCTAACTGTGTCAGTACAGTAGGCCCAGTTCCTTACGTGGACCACCTCTGTGTGTTCACCAGTTTGTTACAGTCCCTCTGTGGTCAACTTACAGAGGCCCTACTATATTTTGTTGATTAATATAAAATGTGCAGTAGAACAGTCAATGTGACGGTAAAAGAAGCAGCTTCCTGTGAGCAGTGAGAAACAATTCTACCACTGCGAAGATTAAACCCAGCAGGAAAACACCATAGTGCGAGGCTCTGAGTTCTGCACGTCTGGTTGCAAAGCCCACAGCTCAGCGTTTTCCTAACACCTGGACAGTCAACACCTATTTGTCCCTCACAGGACGTGAGCAAAAACAATGAAACACTTCTCTCTACTAAAATCGTTCCTTAGCCGGAAAAAAATCCAAAAAACCTTAAAATGGATTTCAAAGAATTCTGGCCTCCTCTGTAAGAGTGGGTTTTAAAAATAGAAAAATTAACAAGGTGGTGTTACTTGGGAGACTGAAGCAGGAGGACACTTGAGCCCAGGAGCTAATGATGCCACTGTACTCTAGCCTGGGTGACAGAGGGAGACCCTGACTCAAAAAAAAAAAAAAAGAAGAAAAAGGATTTTGAGAAATGTCTATTGCTAGTTCTAAACTAAACTAAAGCTAGTCAATAAAACAACTTGAACAACTTGTTTCACTTTTATTTATTATTTATTAATAATGAGGAACCAGATCCAAGGACAAACTTTTCTTGATGTCCTTGTTGCCATATATGGAGAATAAAAACCACATTAAAATGGATAACTGAAACTACCTACCTCAAAGGCTGGTTGTGAGAGCAAAAAAAAAAAAAGCATAAAAATGCCCTGTAGTTAGTTGTATTCTTTTTATTTTGCCTTTCTCACTTGGCAGTTTTCACTATGTAATATTGTTTTCTTTTAAAAGGTAATTGAGATCTTTATGAGAGTATCTGATTATGAGGATTTCTATGGGGAATCAATAGCCTGATTGTTAAATTTGGGGGGAAAGTGTGTATCTTTGTTCTCCCACTAACATCTACTTAAGTTTGAAGATTATTCCTATTCTGGATATACAAATATCAGGAATATTTTTGATTATACATGATTCAATAATAAATAGTATAAATACTTTTTTAAAAATGTTCATATTTATAACTTTCTATCATTCCTATAATAATATTTCACCTTAAGAGACATTTAAATTGTTCTAATACAGACTTCTTTCTGGGTTTAAATCATTTTTCAGTTCTTGAATTTACGTTTAGTTCCTTTCTAGAGTCTCTCTTTCTTGTGAAGTTTTATTTATTATGATTATATTTTCGTTTAAGTCCCAATTATCCTGAAAGTACACTTTTGAAGTCCCTACCTGCTAATTCCAATATCTGGGGTAACTCATGGTTGATTCCTATTCATTGACTTTTTTTCTTATTTGTGGGACACTTTTTCTTCACGTGTCTAGTTATCTTTTATTGGCAATGTCAATCACTGAGGTTTAGAGAAAGTATGAGAGCTATCAAGCACAGGTGAAAAGGAACACCCAAAAAGAAAAAAACACACATTAATTCACAGAGAAGAAGTGCATGGGGTGAAGTGCTAAGTTACACATTAGTGCTGTCAGGCCCCCCAAAGAAAAAGAGACAAAAGAAGCCTAAATGACATTAGAAATGTAAAGTTGAACCTTACAAGAGTTGGGTACCCAAGGTCAACATGTGTAATGTTGGTGAACTTTGTCCAGCCCCAGAGTCCCAGGCATTCACATAGACCACGAGGACACAGAGGTAGGAGAGGAACAGTTTGTGACACTGTGGTGACAAAAGTGTAACTAAGAACTTGCCCACAGGGTAAAGTGGAATAATTGCCACAGTAATTATGCACACAGTAGACCTTGGTGGCACAACTTAAGGAACAACTGCTGGCAGTCAGTTTCACAGGAAAGCTGGCATTTGGTCTGGACCTTTACTGAAACTCTACCCACCATAAATCAAAGGGATGAAAAGAAATTCCCAAACTAAGGATAAAACACTATTATCATGGTATTGTTCAAATGACCACAAATGAAGAATTGCTTTTAAAAGCACATGTGCTGGCAGGCATGGTGTCTTACACCTGTAATTCCAACACTTTGGAGGCTGAGATGAGAGGATCTTTTGAGGCCAGAGGTTGAGGCCAGCCTGGGCAATATAGTGAGACCCTATCACCAAAAAAACCCCCAAAAACAGCCAGTGTGGTTGTGTTTGGCTCTAGTCTCAGCTACTCAGGAGGCTGAGGCAAGAGGATCCCTTGAGCTCAGGAGTTTATGGCTGCAGTGTGTGTGTGTGTGTGTGTGCACATGCATGCTCTATGGACTGAATCATGCCCCACCCCCAGTTCAGAAAGTCAATCCCCAGCACGCCAGATGTGACTGTTTTTGGAGACAGGGCCCTTAAAGAGGGTAGGCCCTCATTCAATGTCTCAGACAAGCGGAGAAGGAAGATGGTGTGAAGACTCAGAGAAGATGACCATCTACAAGCCAACAGAGACCTCAGAAGAAAACAACCTTGCTGACTTTGATTAAGACTTCCAGCCTCCAGGTTTCATTTCCTCCACAGAAATTTCCCTTAAGCCATCTTGTCTGTGATACTTTGTTACGGCAGCTCTGGCAGATTAAGACACCGTGGTAGTCTTGAAATGACGACAAGAATCCTATATTGACCTGTCAGTGTATTCAAACCATATTATTGAATTTTTAAAAAGCAGGCTACCCAATATGTACAGAATGATCCCATTTTTATAAAATTATGCAACTCTATGCATAAATATAGCTTAAAAGATGACAAATGTTTATGTCTAGTAATTCGTGTGGCACTTTGTACTTTTTTCACTAGACTTTCTGCATTGGCCCATTATTTTAATAATCATGGGAGTGGATTGATTCAAGTGGGACTAGATATATAGAGCAAGAAAAAAATGTAGCTCAGGGCAGAACCTTGGGGAATGCTGATATTTAAAGGACAGAGGTGGGAGCCCGCTAAGGTGACAAAAAATGATATGGCAGAGAGGAGACAAGTGGAATTCCAGAGGAGCCAATGAGGGCAGAGTATTCAAAGGAACAGGTGCTAAACAATGTGCAACCAGGCTGCGGAGAAGAGCTGCGGGAGATGCTGCCATTGGAAACCAGGAGCGCGAGACCATGTCCCAGACAGTGGCTGGAGGGAGTGGAGCCCATGTGTAAGCATTCATGGAAAGAAAGGCAGCGAGGAAGGAAGGAAGGTCGGCCAAGAATGGTGGACAGACCTGCAGGCACTGAAGCAGATTGTCATCCTGAACACAACTCCGGGAAGGCTGAGGTGACAGTTACCCTAGAAACCCAGAACGAGGTACCCTAGCAACGTGTGCCAAGCTGCTCCCCTCTACACTGCACCGAAGATGTTCTTGAACCCATTCTGGTGTCCTCTGTCAATTAGCCGGTAGCCTTTGCTCAGCAGGAAAGATGAGTCTATAAACTCAAGGCCTTGACATTGAAATCATTCAAGCAAGGCAACCGCAGCAGCCAGCACGATTTGCTGTTAGACAGTTTCTCTGACGTGACAAGAAAGCCTTTATAACCATGTCTGGCTGCTGGGAAACGTGATTTCTTCTCCAGTTTCTCTACCTCTTAGCCAGGCTCCCTTAGGAGGAGAATATGTAAAAGCTAAATACTACAGAGCAGTGGTTCTCCACCTTCCTAATGCCGCGCCTTTAATACAGTTCCTGTGGGTCACGACCCACAGGTTGAGAACCGCTGTAGTAGATAGAGAGGGAGAGAGAAAGAGGATATTTGTTTAGAAAGTGTACCAGGCCCTGCTGCTTCTTCCTTCACCTTAGCCAGGGAGCCCTGAGATGGCACCTCAGTATTCACACGTGGATATATAGATGTGTGTATGGGTATAGATATACGTATATATTTTTCACATATAATACACATCAATTTACCCACATTCAGCATTTCTTAGAATCTCATTATGTGCCAACCATCATACTACACAGCTTACTGGAGCTATTTTATTACTCTCCACACAAGCCCAGTTAGGTAGATACTATCATTATCCCCTCTTTACAGATGAGCAAAGTGGGGCTTAGAAAAGTCATGTGATTTGCTACAGATCACACAAGCTACTTGATTTAAGGCCACTTCCTGGGAGCTGCAGACGCACAAAGTGGCTGTGGACATGGCATCTCCCACGGAGGAACTGGCACCCTGGAAATGAAAATTTGACATATACAGAGCTCCCAACCCTGTATGCTGACAGCACCATATAAATGCTGAGTGAGAGTGGCCAGGTGTTTGCTCCTGGCTGGGACAACCAGAACATTTTGAAAAGGAGGTAGCTTTGAAATTCTATTTCGACACTTGGGGAGAGTCTATTTGCCACAAAATCAGAATCATACCTATGTTTGCCACCATTTTTCTTGGTGTTACCGCTCCTCATCTCTTTTCAAGCTCTCTCTATCACCAGGCCCAGCGTCTTTTTATTCTCATCATGGTTTATCTCCTATGGCATGCTGAAATTCCTTAGCAATAACAGACAGAGCTGGACAGGCTCAGCTGCAAAGCAGGCTTCACACGCTTGGCAGCACTGGCACAGGTGGCCTGGTGATAGGGACTTCATTAAAGGACAGTAGCCACTTTCCTTTGGATAGTGTCCCTGAGTGCTGCGTGGTCCAACTTCTAACAGAGACATCTCTTAGATAATCAGAATTCACCTGGAGGCATTTCTGAGCACAGCTCTATCCCGAGATAGAGGTGCTATTTGCAATCATCTTTATTTGTTGTCTATTAAACAAAATGTAGAACTCTTTGTCTTTTTAAAGTCATCAAATAGAGAGATCGTGTGTTCATCACCAGCTCTGTGAGCAGGTGGCTCAGTCCCTCACCTGACCAGAGCATCAGTGGGAAGGTCCACTGGCCTAGGCACTCTACAGCGACCCCCAGGACCCAGACCGGGAACTGCCTCTTCTCCATCTGTCTCTCAGAGGCTGAGTTGTCCCACAGACTCAGAAATTGATTGTTAAAATAAATTAGTTTTTAAAATATTGAAAACACTTTTTGCTCACAATCAAATGTCTATATTTCCATAGTCTTGACAATAGCATAATCAGAAGGCAGGAGACATATTTCCCAAAAGTTCTTTAAGCAAGGAGCAATTTCTGAATACCTGTAGAAAACAAGCCAAAGGTATTTTTTAAAAATTGGAATGAGTTGTTTGTTCTTATCAAGGCCAAAATTTTTCTTATAAGAACAAAAGCTCATGATGGTTGATAACTTCATCTGCTGAAAGAAACCTCAACAATTTAAGAAAACAGAAGCTCTCGATAGACAAAAAATGGAAACACCAGGTTATAGTGCCAGACTTTTACCTTATGGACCTATGGAAAAGATTGAAAATGTCCCAGAACCTCTGTCTGCACAGGCAGGATATGAAGAACTACTCCATTGCTCAGAATAGCGGGAAGGGAGCAAGGGATGCTGGGAAAACCTAGATAGCGGAATCTTCATAGTTATTTCATAGTGTTCTAAAATCCTGTGTGTCAGTCCTCTTTGGTTTAAAAATAATGCTGTTTTTATTATGGTATTCTGTGAGCATCATTGCTCTAGGCATGGCAACAACCGTATCTTAACCAGGAATTATGTATTTAAGCTCATTTTCCTTATTGCCTTTTGGATGACACAAATGCATATTTTATCCTAGTGGATTCTTTGAGCCTAACCCCTGTCCACTCTTGAAGAATCATCCAATGCTACCGTAGCCATGCTCCCAGCTGCTAAGTGAGCCAAGGAAAATCATTCCATTCCCCAGACATCAGTTGGAGAAACTTCAGGTCCTCAGGGACTGATGGAAATTTACAGAATCTGTGACCAAATTGTCAAAAGTCTCCAAACGCGCTTAAGGTCAAATGGCAAATAAAGCAATGAGGCTGAGAAGATGCACATGTAACACAAGAAGCCTTCCGCCCTTGTGCGGGAGAGAATTCCCTCTGCACCATGCAGATTTCTGAGAACATATAAATGAAGAAATGAGAAACATCTACTTTCACCTCTAAATGGGTAGATTGGATCACACTTACTCTCCCATGAAAACCACCATAAGGGCAGGAAAAAGCAATCCTCCCCCAAACAGAGATTAAAAACAGCTATAAAAACAGCAGAGAATAACCAAAGCCACCAGTACTTAATTAATGGTCAAGATCCTGGAGAGAAACAAAATGTATTGAGATGAGCCAGACATCCACTACTTCTATTTTCCACAAGGAATTTTCTGTACGGCCATAGAGGCCAAACAAATAAATAAGATGACTCAGGGCTGCTAGAGTCTCGCTGAACTAGAGAGATGAAAAGTAGAATTCATGGCTATCAAAGAGAAAGGATTCAAGGAGCCAACACCCTAGAGGAGTGGGCCCCACATTCTTTGTGTAATTTCCCTTCAAGGCATTGCTCTAATTCTAAATTAAGCACTCATGGTCCAAGAGGCAAGAAACCAAGCAACCACACAACAAACAGCTTGTTAGCTAGATTTTAGCGGTTTCAAGGTCCTAGGAAGACGAACTCGAAGTTCAGGACCCTCCAAAAAACAGGAGTCCTGCTAAGCACTCTGGAATTTAACTAGACCACAAAAGGGACACCTACTAGGAGTAAGGGTAAAGTAGAGATAAAATAATCCTTATGAAACCTAAACCTTGGCCAGGCATGGTGGCTCATGCCTGTAATTCTAGTACTCTGGGAGGCTGAGGCCAATAGATTGTTTGAGCTCACAAGTTCAAGACCAGCCTAAGCAAAAAGCAAGACCCTCATCTCTACTAAAAATAGAAAAACTGAAGCAACTTGCTTGCTTGGGTGTAAGCAAGAAGATTGCTTAAGCCCAAGAGTTGGAGGTTGCTTTAAGCTATGACACCACAGCACTCTACCCAGGGTGACAGCTTGAGACTCTGTCTCAAAAAAATAACAACAACAACAACAAAAACACACAATAGTGCAAAAAAACCCCTACAACTTGGCCAGGTTCAGTGTTTCTAACCTGTAACGTTAGCACTCTGGGAGGCTGAGGCAAGAGAATCACTTTATACCAGGAATTTGAGACTAGCCTGAGCAAGAACAAGACCCTGTCTCTACCAAAAATAGAAAAACTCAGCCAGCATGGTGGCACACACCTGTAGTCCCAGCTCCTTGGGAGACTAGGGCAGGAGAATCGCTTGAGCTCAGGATTTTGAGGTTGCTATGAGCTTTGATGACACCACTGCACTATACAAAGGGTGACAGAAGGAGACTCTATCAAGAAACAAAACAAACAAAGACCCCTGAAACTCAGCTCCAATTAGTTCAATTACTGATTTGATCAAGGTGATTTGCTGCCAAAATAAAATTAAATCCTCTCTACAGGAAGGCAATCACCATTTAGACCTTGTATAAGTTTTTATACACAATACCCAGCATTCAATTCAAAATTATCAGGCATACCTGAAAATACGAACAATGGCCAAAATTTAAGAGAAAAAAAAAAAAGACAATGGAAAGAGAAGCACATTCAATCCAGATATCAAGTTTATCTGACTCAGACTTTAAAATAACTGTGATTAAAATGATCATAAAAATATATTTTAAAATGTGGAGGATTTTACCAAGAACTGGAATTTATAAAAAATTAAATGGCAATTCTACAGCTAAATAGTATAATAACTGAACTGATAACTCAAAACTTGGATTTTGTGGTAATTAAAAGCAGAAGAGAGAATTAGCAAACTGGAAGACAGATTGAAGAACAGAGAGAAAAAAAGTTAAATACTGAAGAATAAAAAAGATATATGGGACATGGTGGAAAGTTGTAATATGCATACAATTAAAATTCCACAAGAGGAGAGAGAAGGGGGAGAAGAAACTATTTCTCAAAACTGACAAAAGATATTAAGTCACAAATTTGAGAAGTTCTATGACCTCTAAGCAAAATAAATCCAAAAGTAAACCATATGCAGGCATGTCATTGTAAGACTGCTAAAAACCAAAGCTAAAAGGAATATGATCTTAATGGTAAATAGAGAAAAAAACCATTTTCTTAAAAGGGCAATAGTAAAAATCTCTGAGGCTGACATTGTATTCATATATGTTAGCAAAAGAATAGAAATGGAATTTAAAAGATACTACCGCTTATGATAAAAGCAAAACTCATCAAATAGAAGATGTGCAAAGTATCTGTACTGAACACTACAAAACATCTTGAGATAATTTTTTAGAAGACTTAAGTCAATGAAAGAATATACCAGGCTCAGTGCCTGTGGCTCAAGCAGCTAAGGTGCCAGCCACATACACCTGAGCTGGTGGGTTCGAATCCAGCCCAGGGCCGCCAAACAACAATGATGGCTGCAACCAAAAAATAGCTGGGCACTGTGATGGGAACCTATAGTTCCAGCTACTTGTGAGGCAGAGGCAGGAGAATCACTTGAGCCCAGGAGTTGGAGGTTGCTGTGAGCTGTGATGTCACAGCACTCTACCCAGGGCAAAAGCTTGAGGCTCTGTCTCAAAAAAAAAAAAAAGAAAAAAGAAAAAACATACCATGTTTATGGATTAGAAGACTTAATATTTTAAAGGTTAATTCTACTCATATCAATCAATACAGTCAATGTAGTCCCTATAAAAAGGCCTATAGGCCATTGGAAAATTGGAAATTGACAAATTTATTTTAAAATTATACATAAATGCAAAGAGCCAAGAAAAGTGAAAATAATCTTGATGTAGAAAAATGTTAGAAGATTTGTGTTAGCAAATACCAAGATTTACTATAAAGCTAAATAAAAAAACTACACTATTAGTGAAAGGAAAATAAAATAGATCCCTAGAATATAACAGAGAGTTCAGAAAAGAAGGTGGTCATTCCAGTAAATGATAGTGGATCTACAGGCACACCTGTTACATCTCAGCTGGGTCCCTTGTTCTCTCCCCATAAAAGGCTAATATACTGAGATAGCAGGTGTTGATGCAAAGAGTTTTATTTTGCAAGGCACCAGGCATAGAGATGAGAGTAATTTCTCAAATCCATCTCCCTGAGAATTTTGGGACCAAAGCTTTTAAAGGTGGTTTGGTGAACAAAGGTCTAGAGCAAGGGTCCTCAAACTGCGCCTGCCGAGGACATTTATCCGGCCCGCCGGGTGTTTTTGCCTCCACTGCCTGTCTTGTTTAGCAGCGGACTCACCCTGGGCTGCAAAATCTGTTAGCGGAGAAACCATTGGTTGCATTCCCAAACAAAACATGTGTGGATTCATTGGAAAAGTTGCAAAAGGAGTTTCAATTTAGATTTAAAGAGCTTCATCTCCATGAACAGGACATACAGCTTTTCCATAACTGATTTTCTATTGACATTGAAAATGTGGAGGTTAGTCTCTGAAGTGGCTGCCCTGGCATCTCCAGCAGGTGAGAGCTGGGCACTGACAGGTGCAGTGGGGGCGGGAGCGCTCCTGCGGCTCCGGCTCTGGCTCTGCTTCTGGCTCTGGCTTCTGGCTTCTCCATGGGGCTGGCCTATGGCACCTGGATGCTCTAAGAACATTTCCACTGTTGCTCGGAGGACACACACAGTAAGATTCAGAATTCCTGGAGAACTGCCTTTGTGAGAAGCTGGAAGCATTTCTTTAAATTCCATCTCTTAGTTTTTCAAAGAAACATCAAGAAACCATGAACAACATGAGTAATGAAGAGTTTGACTGCCACTTGCTTGATGAAGATTTTACTGCCAAGGACATTCTGGACCAAAAAAATCAATGAAGTTTTCTCTTCTGATGATAAGGATGCCTTCTATGTAGCAGACCTCGGAGATGTTCTGAAGAAATACTGAAGATGGCTAAAAGCTCTTCCTTGTGTCACTCCCTTTTATGCAGTCAAATGTAATGACAATAGAGCCATTGTGAAGACCCTCCCTGACATTGGAACAGGATTTTACTGTACTAGCAGGACTGAAATGCAATTGGTGCAAAGTCTCAGGGTGCCTCCAGAGAGGATTATCTATGCAAATCCTTGTAAACAAGTGTCTCAAATTAAGTATGCTGCCAATAATGGGGTCCAGATGATGACTTTTGATAGTGAAGTCAAGTTGATGAAAGTTGCCAGAGCACATCCAAAGGCCAAGTTGGTTTTGTGGATTGCCACTGATGATTTCAAAGCAGTCTGTCACCTCAGTGTTAAATTTGGTGCCACACTCAAAACCAGCAGACTTCTTTTGGAATGGGCAAAAGAGCTAAATATTGATGTCATTGGTGTCAGCTTACGTGTAGGAAGTGGCTGTAGTGATCCTGAGACCTTCGTGCAGGCAATCTCTGATGCCCGCTGTGTCTTTGACATGGGAGCTGAGGTTTGTTTCAGCATGTACCTGCTTGATATTGGTGGTAGCTTTCCTGGATCTGAGGATGTGAAGCTTAAATTTGAAGAGATCACTGGTGTAATCAACCCAGCATTGGACAAGTACTTTCCATCAGACTCTGGAGTGAGAATCATAGCTGAGCCAGGCAGATATTATGTTGCATCAGCCTTCACACTTGCA
>CAUYON010072556.1:0-12873 GCA_963573935.1 Arctocebus calabarensis | reverse complement strand
TATATAGTGATCAAGGAAATGCCATGAAGGATATCTGTAACAGTATGATCAAAATATTTCTGAATGTATATGAATCGTGCCCTGTGATTGCACCAATGTACATAATTATGATTCAATAAAATTATTAAAAAAAAAATAAGTCTTGACTTGCATGTACTCAAAATATTTTAAAGATATTTTTGAAGAAAATAACTCAAACTTAATTATTGAATCTTACAAAAATTTAATAAATTGTAAACTCAATTTCCCTTTTGTATTATCAATGCAGGAAAGGTTTGTTAAACCTATTCACAATGATAAGGAAAAATGTATAGTATAATGAAAACAGATAAATAGACTCAGTTACCAAATACCTTTATCTATTAATTAAAATAAAACTCATTAAATGCTCTATTAGACTAAGGTTTATTGATTATTATTTAGACTACTTAAAGCAAAACAATTTATATAAATAAATACTAAATACTTTTCACTCATTTAGAATGGCCCAGTCTAAAGTGTCTGATTTAAAAATGCTTTACAGTGTCTGATAAGATAATTTTGAAAAAATAATGAGCTCTTTATTGATTTTGTTCATTAGATGTTTTTACCTTCAACACAATTGAGTTCTCTTTAACCAGATATATGTGTATATAGAATTGTGTTGAAATACTTAGGCATTCCTTCTTAATCTACTTCTAGCTTACTCTACATCACTTACACTAGAGAGAGAAACATTTGACCTCTTGTTAATAGAACCATTTTCATTAATAAGTAGTAATTGATTTAAATGAAAGTTTCTCATTTCTTTAGGTAACTTGCAAACATATTTCTCCCTCATAGTTAGACTAAAAAGACAAAGAATGCTCTCTAGACAGGTAATATATCTGCTTATTTTAAATTATGGTGACACTCTTATACTTTGGATGATTATTTCTAGTCAGACTTCCATTCTAATTGATTCATTCTTCTTCACATTTGTATGTGGATTCCCATGAAAATCATTATTAAAGAACAACAATATGGAAGTAGTTTGGAACATTGCTTACATGTCACATCTGCATAGTTGTGGATGGTAAACACCATGCTGATCTTTGCTACCTAATTTTAACTGGAGAGGTTTCTGGTACATTGAGCATGACATCTATTTAAGTGTTAGATTTATATTATCCTTTTCTGAATAAAAGTTCAAGGAGTAGATTATAGTGATACAATCTGCCACTATACAGCTGGTTTCAGTGAAATCATAATCACATTTAATGCAAATTTTTATTTATTATAGTGTCCTTGTTTGCTTTTGGTATCAGGAAAATGTTAACCTCCAAAGTGATTACTATACTCCTTTTTCTGTGAAGAGTTTTAAAAGAACTGGTGTTAATTCTTCCTTAAATGTAATGTACAATCCATCAATGAAACTGTCCATTACTGTGATATTATTTGATAGGATATTTTTTAATTGATGATTTACGCTCCTTAATCATTACTAGTCTGTTTGGATTTTCTATTTCTTCATGATTCATTCTTAGTAGGTTTTATGGGTCTAGGCATTTCATCAATTTCTTCTAGATTATCCTGTTTGTTGTCTTATAATTTTCCATAGTAGCTTCTTATGATCCTTTGCATTTCAGTGGCTTCATTTAGTTATAATATCTCCTCTTGCATTTTTAGTATTATTTTAAATAGGCTTTTTTTCCCCCTACTATAGCTAATGGATCGTCTATTCTGTTTATCATTTTTTTATAAAACCCTAACTTTTAGTTTTATTAATCATTTGTCTAGTGTCTATTTATTTTATTTCTGGTCTGATCTTTGCAATTTCTTTCCTTCTACTGATTTTGCACTTCATTTGTTCTTAATATTAGGTTATCTTTGATCTTTCCTCTTTTTGATATTTATTACTATAAATTTTCTCTTAGGAGTGCTTTTTCTGCATCTCATAAGTTTCGGTATATTGGGTTTCCATTTTCATTTGTCTCTATGTATTTTCTGTTATCCTTTTTGATTTCTTCTGTGGCCTATTGGCTATTCAGGAGCACGCTGTTCATTTTACACATATTTGTTTATTTTCCAACATTTCTCTGTTTTTGATTTCAGCTTTCATGCCATCATGATCTGAAAAAATATTTGATATGATTTCAATCTTCTTACATTTGTTAATATTTGCTTAGTGCCCTAACATGTTCTATCCTCAGTGATCACTTAAGAAGAATATATATTCAGCTGCGGTTGGGTAGAATGTTCTGTATGCATCTATTAGCTCCATTTAGTTTAACATTAATTAAAGACTAATGTTTCATTATTACTTTTCTTCCTAGATGATCTTCCAGTGCATAAAGGTGTGTATTATGGTTCACTACCATTATAGTACTATGGTCTACCTCTCCCTTTAGATCACTAAATAATTTATATGTGTTCATATGTGCTCTAATGGAGATATATATATGTATAATATATATATCTATATAATATACAAATATATAAAGATTTATATAAAATATATTTAGATAGAGATGTATATATAACACAATACATATACTTATATATAATATATAAATATTTATGTATTTATGTTTATATATAATAAATAATCATATTATGATAATATGATTATTTATTATATATAAACATAAATACATAAATATTTATATATTATATAATTAATGAATTCATTATGTAATATAATGAATACATAAATAATATATCTTTATATATTAATATTTACATATGATATTAATATATATTTATATATAATGCAGTCATGTATAAAATGTATATATTCACATATAAATATGAATATATTATTTATAAAGATATATATAAATATATTTACAATTGCTATGTTTTCTTGGTGAATTAGACTCTTAATCATCATGTAATGACTTTTCTTGTCTTTTTTTATAGTTTTTTTCACTTTACATCTATTTTATCTTTTATAAGTATAGCTACCCTGATCTCTTTGTTTTCATTTACTTGGAATATCTTTTTCTATATCATCACTTTTAGTCTGTGTTCTTACCACAAAATTTAGTAGGCAGCATATGGCTGGATCTTTTTTTATTAATCCTTTCAGCTACTCTATGTTGGTTTTATTTGTACTTGTTTTCTGTAGGCCACATCTTCCTGCCATTACCTCCAAAACAGAAAATAATTTATGAGGATTGCCTCTTTTCAAAGGGTATTGTCGCTCTTTGAGATTTAGTTTACTTTGCATCCTTAGTAATCTGAATGACTCAGAAATAATTATGATTTAGTAGATAATTTGATTTTTATTTTTTGCAGTTTTTGGCTGGGGCTGGGTTTGAACCCACCACCTCTGGCATATGGGGCCAGTGCCCTACTTCTCTGAGTCACAGGCGTCACCGGATAATCTGATTTTTATTATTGCTAGTATGGGAGGTTCTTTTCCAGTTTTCTATATCCTAAGAGGAAAAAGAACTTCTTTATTCCATCCTTCTTGATTTGTCACTCAGCCCACACTATTTATCTCTTGAGTATTTCACCTTATAGGCAATTGCTATGGTTACTGCAATATTGGGCAAAAGTACTGTATGCCAAGCTAAAGTCCTCAAAATACTAGTGGGATACTAACTCCCTTAACTGAACATATCAACTCTGAGAAGTCAATGAGAAATCTGGAGGAGACAGGACTTACTCTGGACCTTGAGAGGAAGAGAGGCTTAAAAAGGAAAGATGCAGTCCAAAGAGTATTATGTGAAAAATAAAAGGTATGCTTGCTTTATCACATTTTTCCCTCTTTACATTTGAAAAGTCAATATTGATCAAACTGTGCCACAACCTTTTAAGGGCACTTTCATCTTATATGGGGCACTTTTCTCTCCACAAGATCTTTCTCCATTCCATGGTTAGGGTTTCACCCAAAATATTTGGCTGTGTAACAATTCTAATGAAGTAATTTGCACGTGTCCAGAAGGAAATGTTGCCAGAGAAGCACTCTCTGGCAAATCCTTGGCTTATATAAATTATGTATTTGTAACCTGCCAAATGTCAGCATGCTTTAGCAATAGGCTTGAGAAGACAGTGTATTCCTCTCGTTTCCAGTGTATGATTTATATTTGTCCATAAATTCACTTCACTTTGAATAAACCCTTACCCCTCCCAATTTATACAGATTATATCTAATGATTATAGAGTTATAAGGTTATTATTATCTTCTATTAACACAGAAATGTCTAGAAAAACTGACTCTACAAACCACATCAAATGAAAATATCTTAGTGTAAATGCATATATCTTGATTCATCCTGAAATTCAGGTGAGAGAGGAGGGTTACAGAAGAAAACAGGTACTTACTTGCATTCTAATTTGTTAGGGTATGGCAAAGTGTTATGGGAAGAAAATAAGGAAAAGAAAACAGAAAAAAATCCAACCATTGAATATGTCCTGAATTTTACAAAGAAATGCCCGAAATAGAGAGTTTCCCTGTTAACAAGAAGAAAAATAAGCCAGCCGTTACCTTGCCGAGGGTCAGAAAGTTCTGTTTATCCCATTGCTGTAAAAATAACTTAAGGGAATAATTTGAGGAGGGACATTGAGAAGATACTTTTTCCTTTCCATGCCTCAATTTCCCACTCTGAGAATTCATGGCATTGAATTCGAATATCTCGAAGGGCCTTTAAATTGCATATGTGCTGCTATAAGTTTTCACATTATGGTGATAATATTAATATTTCATTTTGGTGATGTGAAAGTTATTACTCTGGATTAATAAGATGGACCCGATATTTTAGACTGTTTTTCTTTTTTTTTAGCTTTGTGTTTGCCAGTTAGAAAACCATATATCAGAAACATTGATTTGGCATTTCAGGGCGTTTTCTTTATTGATTGTTGATCATATTCTAAGCACAATCCATTTTAAAAAACAGAAGCAATGTCTTGGAAATGAAATAATGATTTTTAATCCTTTATTTTAAAAAATGGTTTTGATTTCAGGCGTGGTGTCTCATCATCAGTTCTGGCACATGCTGCAGGCACTGTGAAGAAAAACTTGCAGCCTGATTAAGAAACATCTCATATTCGTTTTGCATCTAACCTTCTTGCCAAGACTAAGAACAACACTGATACAATACAAATGGAATCCTGTGATTTTTATAATAATTTTCAATTACGGTATCTTAATGAACAGGTGGGTAAATTAAAAATATACTAAATATGCATTTATCTAGTGTATAAATGTGCATGTCTGTCTGTATAGAGAGAAAGAGAGACTGAAAGGGAGATCTAGTAATCTGTTTACCTATATCTCCTATTGATTCTTTATGTACACTAAGAATTTATGTGATGCAAAATGTACTATAAAATCAGGATACAAAGAGCCAAATGTTAGGAGGTTTTTTTGTTGTTTTTTTGTTTGTTTGTTTATTTGTAGTATTTTGGCCAGGACCGGGTTTTAACTCGCCACCCCAGGTATATAGGGCCGGTGCCCTACTCCTTGAGCCAAAGGTGCCCCCCTGTTAGGAGCTTTTAAGGGGACATTACAAACTACCACACTTACTTTTCAAAACAACCAGTTAAGCTAGTTACTATTGTGCCTACATATTAAAAAAGTTGTCCAGACCCAGCGTAGGTAAGTGGATGAAACAAAATTTGAAAATAGCTTTCTCTGAATCTAAGATAAATGTTTACTTTTTCCTCTCACTTTTAATTGGCAATATACCTCTGAGTATTTTAAACATATATTTTTTCTCATTACAAAAGTAGTATATGTGCTGCACATAATTCTAAAGGTCAATCCTCTGCCAGAGAGTCCCATTATCTGATTATTCAATCAAATATTAATTGAGGTACTAAGGTAATGAGATTTGGCACATATGATTAAAGTCTCAACTAAATTGATTATAATATATAGAGAAATTATCTGGTTAGATCTGACCCAATGAGTTGATCTTTTGAAAAGTGGTGAGTTTGTCTGGGTGGCAGCAGAAGTGGAAGACAGACAGATTTGAAACATTTGCAAGAGTTTCAGTGAGAGAAAACCTGCTGCCCACTGTAATGTTGATATCGGGCCTGTAAGAAGACCAGTGAGAAGGCCCATAGCAAGAAACTGTGAGAAGCTTGTAGGAGTTGAGAGTGATCCTCCAGCTAGGTAATGGAGTTTTCAATCCTACAACCATAACAAACTGATGTGATGCAAGTCATATCTGAGTAGAAACTTTAAAATGCAAACGTATGACTCAAATATGGTTCACAGTTCATGTTCTTCTCTCTGGAACAAAAATGGGAATGCCTAACACAGAGGTTGCTTCTTAAGCCAGGGTTCCACAATCAGAAGATGCGTTGAATTGAGTCTATCAAAAATAAGGGAGACTGAGAAGAGTCACAGTAGCTGGAGCTGTTCTGCAGTGATTTACATGTAATGCATCTTAAAAAGAAGGTGTTCATAGGTGGCACTTGTAGCTCAAAGGAGGAGGGTGCCAGCCCCATGTGCCAGTGGTGGCTGGTTCAAACCCAGCCCCAGCCAAAAACTGCAAAAAAAAAAAAGAAAAGAAAAAAGAAAAAAAGAAGATGTTCATAAGCTATTGGAGCAAAAATGAATTACAAGCACAATTTATACTGTTTTTTCACTTAGTATTTAGTTATCTCTTGTCACATAAAAATATCATCACAAACTTAGTTGCTTAAAACAACATATATTTATTATCCACACACTTTCATTGGATAGGGAATTTGCAGCATCTCACAAAGCTGAAAGCAAGATGTTGGTCAGTGGTGTGATTTCATGCAAGGTTCGATTGGAGAGGAATTTGCTTTGAAGCTCCAGGAGTTGTCAGAAGCATTCTGTTTGCAGGCTGTCAGATTGAGAACCAAAATTTTTCATTGGTCATCTTCTAGAAATCCCCTTCACTTCCTTGCATGTGGCCCTCTCCAAAGGAACATTTCACAACATGTCAGACTTTTTCCTAAAACCCTGAAAGTAAGAAGTGTCCTCTAGTAAGACTAGTGCTATAAACAATGTAACATTATCTACTACAGAAGTGATATTTCATCACCTATGCTATATTTCATTGGTTAGTTTAAACCTATATATATTCACATACTCGAGGGGGTGGGATTATACAAAAGTGTGAACACTAAGTGGATGGAATTATGAGGGGTACCTTAAGAGTCTGTATACCATAGATAATCTCTTTTTACCAAAATTCTTCAAAACACATTATTTCCACATCTATTAAGTTGTTCATTTAGGTAGAAAATGACTGGCCAAAGTCAACAGCTGCCAGATCATCTCAGAAAGAAGGACAAATTTTAGATGTAAAAAACAAACCATCATAGATCAAGTACAATTCCAAGTGAAAAGTGCCAGAACCTACAAGAGACTCACACCTACAGTGAATCTTAGAAGGGTACAGGTGAAACTTACTAAATGCAGAATATAAATGTCTTAAAGTAATAACTAAGAAAATGCCATGAAGGCTATGTTGACCAGTTTGATGGAAATATTTCAGATTGTATATGAAACCAGCACATTGTACCCCATGATTACAATAATTTACACAGCTATGATTTAATAATAATAATAATAAAAGAAGTTGAAGAGCAGAACAAGGAGAAAGACAACAGCAGACAACTCCAAGGAGAAGGGTAGGTGGAACAGTTTGTCCCTCCCTCCCTCCCATCTCTGGCAGACACCAGGATCCTGAGCGGTTGGAGAGCTTTTCTACCTTCACAAGCACAAATGTTGCTACTGACAAGAAACTTGGAACTTCTTGAGGACAAAGCACCATCCATCTTTCCCCATGGGGCACTTTCTGTAACTACAGACTGAAGCTGAGATGGCAAGCACCATACTGCTTCTCCACCCACAGAGTGCCTTTGTTCTCCCTAGGGAGCTTCAGTCTTTGTTTTCATACTGCTTGTTTCCATACAAATATTTCTCAGTTCTAGTCCCTACTGCTGGAGCTACAGGGAGCTGGTGAGTCCTGGGGAATCTATGTTACCCAAGAGCCTGGACATTCTGGGTAGACTATCTTCCCGAGAGAGGGACAGGGATGGCCAGAATTCTAACTTTCCTCTACTCAGATACTTTTCCTCTCTTTCCTCTCCTCTACCTGCAGCTGCCAAGAGAGATGCTTAAGCTGGGGCTCTCAGGAGCTGCTGCTTCTCTTCTGCTGGAGCATCCGAAAGTGGGGTCTAAACATTTCCACTTGAAGACCTGCAGAGGACTGCAGTAGGGTGCTGGAACTGCAAGCTCCCTGGTCACTATTCTTCCCTGGTGCTGGTTGCCCTGTTGCCCCATCAGAGCAGGGTACACCCTGAACCAGAGGGACATTAAAGCTGCTTGAGCAGCTTAGGATAGGCCTTGCTGCATAAGCAGCTGGGGACCAACATAGGTAACTGGGGACCACCTTCTACATGGAAAGACCAGGAATTGAATTTCAAGGACTTTGGGACTGGTCTGCATGCCAAATCCTACACACCAGTACTTGATTACGTTGTTTAGGGGTATGGAGGGGAGATCTGTGAACTAAACTTGGATGTGAGGGAGCCCAGATGGGAAGAACTGAAAAGAGAGCACAATGTGGGTCTCAGCTGCACTGCACTCATGGAGCAACTTTACTCCACGTAGAGGCCACACTGGCAAGCCGGGGCAAGACCCTGGACAGGGAAGCTCCCACCCTCAGTGTCACAGGAGCTCAGATACTCTGAGCTCCTGCCTCCTGGCAGACACTGTAGGGGGACCATAAAAAGCAGAGAAAGGGATAAGAGTGAAAATCACTCCTGACAGCCATATTGTGAATCTCTGATGTTCCCTTTCCCACAAGTAGACTTTTCTTCTGGTTGGGTGGGGCCCCTTTATCCCTTCCATGGCAGCTTTTCCTAGCTGAAACAGCTACCTTATCATCTTTTGTGAAGCCTAAGGGCCAGCTCACCTGACAAAGCCCTGCCTAGCCTCACTCTCCCACTCACCTCTGCTCTGTTGAAGAATAAAGACTTACCTGGAAATTTCAAGGGCCCCTTTATTCACCTGTGGCATTTGCGTGTTTCTTCTAAGGGGCTAGATTTGGTGAAATGTTCCAAAAACAGCATTTCAGCTTGTTCCTTCTGGCAAATACCATCTACTGACAGGGAAGCAAAGTCAAAGAGCCTTTTATAGTACTCAATGACTAAATCATATAGGGTGTGACGGATTATAACCCACAAGCACCACCTACTGTCTCGGAAATTAAAATGGAGGTGCCAATAGAATTCACACTGTTAATAAGCCCATGTAGCTGGGGAAAAGGAAATGATCTCAAAGACCTTCATCTTCCCTCATCAAAGAGAGATCAGAAATCTATCTGCAAGCATAGCTCACCACTGCTAAAGCCTAAAAATAACTAACAACTCAGAAAAACACAACACTAAGGATATCTATAATCAAGGCATCTATTGAATATACACCCTCCAACAAAGCACCCCCAATCAAAGCCAAAGGTTCCAATCCAACACATGCCGCTGATACTCCCTTACAAGTGAGCAGGGAGAAAATAAAAGCCACATTTAAACAAAAGAAAATCCAAAAATAAGTATCAACTTTCCCAGCCTAGAAGAATCAGCAAAAAATGCAATAAATATGAAAAAATATGAGTAAAAGGACATCCCCAAAAGGGAACATCAGCCCTTTGGTAATAATGAATACCAACCAAAATGAAAATATTTATTATGTTTTTTTTATAATTTTATTGAATCATAATTCTGTACATTGGTGCAATCATAGGGCACGATTCATACACATTCAGAAATGTTTTGATCGCACTGTTACAGATAGCCTTCATGGCATTTTCTTGATCACTATATAAAGACATTGATACTCTACATTTAACAAGTTTCCCCAGTACCCTGCTAAGATGCACCATATTTAAATGATACATAAGGAATTCCAAATATAGATGCTAGGGAAGCTCAATGAAATCCAAAAGATAATGGAAAACGAACTTTAAGACCAGATAAATAATTTATGAAATCAATGAAAATTTCACTAAAGGATTGACATATTAAAAAATAGAGCTTCTGAGGTGGCGGCTGTGGCTCAGCGAGTAGGGCGCTGGCCCCATATACCAAGGGTAGCAGGTTCAAACCCAGTCCCGGCCAAACTGCATCAAAAAATAGCAGGGCGGTGTGGCGGGCGCCTGGAGACCCAGCTACTCAGGAGGCTGAGGCAAGAGAATCGCCTAAGTGCAGGAGTTGGAGATTGCACTCTACCAAGGGCGATAGAGTGAGACTCTGTCTCTACAAAAAAAAACAGAGCTTCTGGAAATTAAAAATCTATTTAAAGAAACATAAAACATAGTGGAAAGTTTTAAGGATATATTCCACCAGGTAGAAGAAAGAATCTCAGAGCTTATAAACAAATCCTACAAATTATCTCAATCATTAAATAATAAATAACATAAAATTAAGAGGAATAAGGAAACCCTACAAGAAATATGGGATTGTGTAAAATGGCCAAATATATAAGAATTATAAGCATCCCTCAGGGTGAAGAAGAAAACACACAAGGGCTGTAAAACCTATTTGAGGAAATAATTGAGAAAAAGTTGTTTCTGATCTTGCTAAAAAGTTAAGCAACACGTTGTAAGAATCTCAATGAACACCTCAGAGATTCATAGTAAAGTTCATTATTATCATTGCATGTTTTTGTGTGCCATCCTGAAAATGTTGGAACTTGAATTAGAGCAATGAAAAAACATTAAATTTATTGTTAAATTTCAGAGGAGTTGGCGTGAAATTAGGGACATGTTGGGGCAAGGTTATGGGGATAATACCATGAAGAAAATGGCAGGATCATCTCAATAAATGCTGAAAAAGCATTTGACACAATTCACTAGCATTTCATTGTAAAATGCTCATCAAATTAGGGAAAGTGGAAATATATCTGAAGACTCAAAATACATATATGACAAACCCACAGACATATCATCAGAATTGGAAAAGATATTTTCATGTTGCAAATATGACAAAAGGCTTGATAACTATAACATATACAGAATTCAAATTAATCAATGAAAAAAAGAACAAACATTCCCATTTATCACTGAGCATGAGACTTGAAAAGAACCTTTTCTGAGGAAGACAGATGAACGGCTAACAAACATATTTTTAAAAATGCTTATTGTCCCTAATCACGAGAGAAATGCAAATCAAAACCAACCTGACATATGGCCTAACCCCAGTGAGAATAGCCCACATCACAAAGTCCAAAGTTGTAGATGCTGGTGTGGATTTGGTAAGGGGGATCACTTTTTAACCCTGTTACAACTACAAACTAATACAACCTCTTTGGAAAAAAGTATGAAGAATCTTGAAGAACACAAATTAGAAATCTCATTTGACCCCACAATCCTAATACTAGGCTTCTACCCAAAAGGAAAAAAAAAATCATTTTATCATAAAGACATATGTACCAGATTGTTTATCAAAGCTCAATTTACAATCACCAAGATAGTAAAATAACGTAAGTGCCCATCAATCCAGGAATGGATGAACAAGCTGTGGTATATGTATGCCACAGAATACTGTTCAGCCATAAAAAAAGATAGAGACTTTATATCTTTTGTATTATCTTAGATAGCATTGAAATACATTCTTCTCAGAAAAATATCACAAGAATGGAAAAGCAAGTATTCAATATAATCAATACTGATCTAATACATGCCCACATAAGGAAAAACCTCAATTGACTTTAAGCTGGGGGAAGTGGGTACAGGTAGAGAGGAGAGAGGTGGAAGTGGAATTGTTGTGCTCCCACTTAATAGCACAATGCAGGGGGATATGGCACACCTTTTGGATGTGGGACATAGCTACAAATGGGATTCTACTTAACAAATGCAAATATTGTAACCTACTTGTTTGTACCCTCACATTAACCTGAAATAAAAAAAAGAATTCACTAATGATTCCACATGAATTTCTTTTATAATAGAATCATCTCTTCAAAATATATTTTGAAATATTTAATTTTTCTGAACAATATTGGCATTTTACTAAATGTAATCACATAGTATCTCTTTTTTAGAGACATGCAATATAAATGTAGGAAAAAAATGGTAAGGACAAGCATAATACATACTGCTTTTTATTCTACACCAGGATATAAAAGAGTACATATTAAAATCAATAAAAATTATTTCAATCTTGTATCCATTTGTGAACTCCTTAATTCTACTTAGATAGTCATGAAATAAGTAAGGCAGAGATGAACTTATGCATAAATGATACATGTGAGCAGGCTAGAAAGCTGTCCACACCAGTATGGAAATCATTTAGTATTGTTCGTTTTCATTAAATATGCATAAGTATGCACACTTACATTTAGTTCTAAAGATATTATTTGAATATCTTTTAAAAATGTAGAAAATGACATACTTCGCAAATCTATCTTTTGTGTGTATGTTTTCTTGTGTTTTAGTTTCAACAGATGAAGTTTACGTATTTTGTCAGAAATATCGCACCGGCCACATGCTCCAGGGCTGGTGGGTTGGAACCTGGCCCCCACCTGCTAAACAAAAAAAAATAGCCCAGCTTTGTGGCAGGCGCCTGTAGTCCAGCTACTTGGGAAGAGGAGGCAGGAGAATTGCTTAAACCCAAGAGTTTAAGGTTGCTGTGAGCTGCGAAGCAATGGTACACTACTCAGGGTGACAAAGTGAGACTCTGTCTCAAAAAAAAAAAAAAAAGAAAGAAAGAAAAAAGAAAAAAAAAAGACCATGCACGATTTTAAGTGATTTTGGTCTCTGGTACACTTTTCCCACCTCCCACCCCCCCAAAAAACGACTATAACAGAAGAAATGTTGATGTACTTGGATTTTATAAATTTGAGAGCAGTCCCATCTATGAGTGTTTTTCTCAGTATTAGGGAGTTTATGATACTGATGTGGCTTATTATTGTTTATAACTTTG
>CAUYON010072555.1:0-15153 GCA_963573935.1 Arctocebus calabarensis | reverse complement strand
TCCTTGTACCCCTGAACTATGTATGAACCATGAAGTAATGAACTTGTGATGTATCTTATGATTTATGAGCAAATATGTACCCCCACCCTGCGACCCTGCTTTAACTGCTATGATTAGCTTCTGTATGACGCTAGCTTGCTTTTGCTGACCTCACAAGAACAATAATATAAAAGGATTGCCAGAGGCTGCTTGCCTTTGTGGTATCAGCCCCCTGCAGGTGTAATAAATTTTATCAATTATTGCATCAAATTGGGGTCCATCTTTCTATCTCTGCGACTGAGGCTACAACACCATGAGGCCCCTCTGATGAATAGCAGCCCAGGCACCTGGGGCGGGGGGAGCCAGCATTTTTTAGTTGTGTTCCTCTAATTGTCCAGGTTCCAGGGAAAGGGAGGACCACGTTCCGCCAAGTCCGCATTGCTAGGTGAAGCCACGCTCTTACTAACTTCGTGATTTTACATTTGATCTTCTCCAAGGGTAAACCTTCACAAGTTATTCAGAATTTATTTCAGTAGAACTTTCTGGCTAAAGTTCATTTTGGCACAACTGGGAATGCAATTTAACCTGTATAATAACCAAGTATTGGCATCACAAAGTGTTACTGAAGGGAGTTTCTTTTCAGCTCAGCTCTTGATTGCTTCTCCCTCCCTCCTGAGTCTCGTCCTCTGCAGACAGAAGGACCTTCCAGAGCAGTGCACTCCCGTCGCATATTCCAGGCGAGGGACACGCTGGCCACGTGAGGTTGCACTCAGGTACAGCTCTGAAAGCTTGCAGGGAGTGATAATATTACGGTTATAACCCCTGAAAAGTAAATAGTAACCTCTTATGGAAAGTGCAACTGGGGTGGGGACGGAGAAGCCGAGCAACATATGCAAAGCACCAGGGAGTGACCCCTGGCTGGCGCTGTCTCAGAGGCTCACGTGGGCTCCAACACATCCAGATGCGAGTCTCAGAGGTCCCGGTCGGTGTGGATCGAGTCGCTCCGCCACCCATCGGACCAACACTCGCCCATGACAGGTGCTCAGCCAGGGGCGCGACTCTCCCGCTAGGTCTCAGCCCCACAGCCTGGGTCGGTAGGCACGTCAGAGGGCACGTGACACCACAAGGACACACAGACCGCCAGGCTCCACCCCTCCTGCTACGACCTTCACGCATGCGCGGTCTTTGCAGCCTTTGCAGCCTTTGCAGCCCCGGCCCACGTGACGGTCTCTGTTTCTCAGCCAGTTGTTCTCAGTTAAAGTCACGGGGCAGCCCCTAGGTGTTCATTAGTTGTGGGCCTGGGTGTTTGTATCTGTTCCCTAAACTCAGTTGTCAAACTCCTTAAAGCATCATACCCTATTTAGGAAAGAATTTACCTGGCTTTGGGGGAATCAAATATATTCCCCACCAGTGGAAATGACAAATTATGCAAGCTTACCTCTTTAAGAAAAATTAGCCATATGGGATAGAAATCTTCCTAAAACTCTTGAACATGAAATGACCTTCAATTAGGAGAGCATTTAGGATTTATTTACTGTGCTCACCCTGACCTTGGGCATCGTCCCAGCCTCCAATTATTACATTTTGTGCACAGGGATTTTCTCGCATGCTGATGAAATGGAAGCCGCGGTTGGAAGCCCGAAGCTCGGCCTTGGAGTGCGGCGTGTCTTGGCTTTTACGATTTCAGGACACCGGGTACCTCGCTGTCCACCTGGGTCAGTTACTGAGCAGACTTCCTTTTCCCACTTCCCTCTCACTTCCAATTTTTTTCCAGGTGTGGTAGCCTGAGAAATCTAACAATCATGCTCGTTTGAGATTTTAAAGACCTAACTTAGAAAAAAATAGTCCAAAAGCAGCTTCCCAGGAGTTAAGCATCTAGATTTTAGCTCGTGGATCTAGGCCTGACTTGTATGTTCGATGGCCTTTTGTGCTTTTTTTCTCATTTAGACAAGGTCGTATCCTAGAAATAAAGAAGTGAAGAAAATAGACAAAAATCCTTGCCTGGATGGAGCACATACTCCAGTGAGGAGTGAAACAAAAATAAGTAAATTAATTAAGTATATGTTACCTGAGATAGTGATGACGTCAGTGGAGAAAAATAAAGCAGGAATGAGAAAAAGGGGGTGTTAAATCCATAGAAGTTGTGACAGTGACATTATAGCGGAGACTTGCATGAAGCCAGGCAGCACGCGGGCGGGAGTCTACAGTGAGAGGTCTCCAGGAGGACGGAATGGGCAGGACAGGCTGTCGGGGACGTTGCCGATGGGTTCAGGAAGGAGGGAGGCCAGGCAACTCCTCTGATAATGTCAGCCTGGGCTTGGAATAAGATGGGCAACTCTCAGAGCTTTTGCACAGAAGAGGAACCGGGTAATTTATGTTTTTAAAGGATCTCTCTAGCAGCCAGGTTGAAGTGGAGTAAAGGAAGGGGAGGGAAGAGGCAGGAAAACCAATTTCAGGGCCTCTGCTGAGGAAGGTGGATCTCCGTGATGGTAGTTAAGGTGGGGGAGAAGTGCTCAGAGCCTACTTTAAAGGGAGACATGCTGGGGTTTGCTGGCATGTCAAATACTGGGAGAGAGAAAAACCAGTGGGAAGGAAAGATGGCTGCGAGATGTTTGCCACGTGTAGCTGGAAGAGCTGAGCTGATTCCGGAGAAGCAGGTGGAGTTGACTCAAGGTGCCTCCAGGATGGATGTGTGATTTGGACTTTGTGAGTTATCCGAAGCCATAATACACAATACTATGATATTAAGAAGATTTAAAAGGCAGAGATCACCGATAATCACAGCCCAGGGAGGTGGGAACCAGAGCAGGATGAGGGAGGGAGGCTGGGAGGAGGCAGCAGAGGGCTGGCCCCCGGCACTACACTCACCAAAATGCTGTTTTAAGGAGGCCTAACCACCCAAGATAAGTAAGGACTGCCAGAAACCAGCAGCAGGATGTTGTCAGTGACCTAGACTTGCACGGCTCCGGAGTTGCAGACACAGTTCAAAGACAGCATTAGTTATGGGCATCACCTTCTAAACCTCAGAATGGGGCTCTCGTAATGAATGGACCTCTCTCTTTGTTTACCACATAAGCCTTGAGGACTTTGGAATCAGACAGATCGGGACGTGGATCTGGGCTCCACCACTTTCTGCTCAGATACTATGTTAGGAGGAAACTCCATGGCTCACTTACTTCATGGGCAGATCCTACAGATTGGATGAAAATGAAAGCGTGCATATAAAGGGCCTTAGTTCACTAAGACACCCACAACGGTAACAGTAACACCACCAGGTGCACTGGGGGCAGAACTGATGACTGTGTTGTAGGAGACGTTTTCCCCTCTCGTGTCAACACAGAATCCCACATGGCCAGGTGAGACCAGGTGGGGCCTGCACCTCCTCGCTGCACACCCTGCGGGTGCCCACTGTGGACGGCAGGCAGGAGCTGACCAGGAGCCTGACGCTTGGCTCCAGGGATGCCGCTACTCTCTTCTTGCCAACCTTGCCAGCTGCAGCACGATGCGTGTTTATGGCATATTAATGCCACTCTCCCATTCAAAACCACTAATGAAAACAATTTATGTAACAAAAGGCTAATTATAGGACACTTGGAGAAGAATTAAACATTCAGAAGATGAAATTCAATAATGCACACATTTAATACCCAATTTTCCACAAAGTGTGGAAACCGAGGACAGATTATAAATCAAGTTGATTGGGTTGACTGCTGTCAGAATGAGCTGAGCTATTCCCTCTTCTGCACACTGTCCTGTATCTTTGCAGGCAGCGGCAACCTTGGGTGCTGGAAAGAGCACAGGCCCAGTGTGATACAGAACTGGGTTCTACCTTCCCCTCTACCACGTTCCTGTTGGGCCACTTGGGGAAGACACTCAAGTTTTCTGAGTTCCACTTTGCTCACACACCTGGCTTATAAGGTGATTGTGAGGCCTGTGCTGGGCTCCCCGGAGAAGGGCCAAGTGCCTGTCTGTGGTGGGAATGTGATGAAGGTAAGTCCTCTTCTCTCCAAGTATGAGCTTTAAAGCAAATGTCACTTAGTTCTCTGCAGAGCACACCCATCTCCTCCATACACATACATGTGTGTGTGCACAGATGATGGCGCTGGCAGTCAAGTCATGTCATATGAGGAACACACACCCACACATCAAAGTCAGCCATAAGAGGAAAGGAGAACACAGGAAAGGGACAGGCCTGGAGGTGGTGGCCGTGAAGGTCGGCTCACAGGCTGGGTGCTCCGCCTTCCCCCAGGCAGGCCTGGGCCTCACCTGAAGACAGTTCCCACTGAGCCAGGAATTCCTGGACTCCTGGACTTAGACCAGCAGGGAGTCAGCCCCCTGGAGAGGTGAGAGTTGTTAGGCCCAGACCCCAGGCCCCAGCCCTTGAGCAGACCAGGCGTGCCCCATGCACTGTTTCCGAGGATCCCAAGGCTGGCGGGCCATTTCCCACAGCAGCGAGCTGCACGTGACATCTGGTAACTCCCCTCCCTCCCTCACTTCCCATCCCATTGTGCTTCCTGGAATCACTCCCAAACAAACTGAGCCTTATCTCTGGGATGGGGGGAGATCCTGACCAAGTAAGATGAGGAAGAGTGTGGGTGAGGTCAGCAACCTGCAGGACACTTCCGTTAGAGGCACAGGCAGCCCTATAGTCCAAGGCTCTGTCCCGGGGAGTTCAACTCCCGCGCCCTGTTTAAAAGTAAACATTCCCTGTAAGGAGAAACACGTTTACCAAAAGTCAGTCCCAGAGGCCCTACTGAGAATGAGCTCTTCAGATTTGCTTCCCAGGGTGCCCACTAGCCCAAAGAGACACCTATTTAAAAGGGCCAAAATACAGACAAATTTGCTGAGAAAGAGGAAGAGAGGAATGCTCAGAGCACCATCCTGGGTCTCATGTGGAACCAACTGGCCTGGTCTGAGAACCCTGGGCCTGCCGGGATGGGAGCCCCTTGGCAGCGGGGAAGTAGTGGGAGACAGATTTCATATGACCCGTGTCCCCCAGGCACACACAGGGCAGTGACAAGCTCTGCCACACAAGGGTCCTGATGGTGTCACCAAACCCAGGCCAAGCATGTCATCCTCGCCATGTTCTGTAGCTACAGATGTTTGCAAGACCCACCGAGATCTGATAACTGATTCAGCCCAGCTCTGCCCAGCAATTGGGCAGCAGTGCCCTTCCCTGTATGACCAAACCTCCTTGGAAGGGACAGAGGGCCAAAGTCCCAATTGGAACAAATGGTACAAATAGATTTGCCACTCTAATTCTCCAAGCATCTAGCAAGGAGATACATCCCGATATGCTGCTGCTTCCTAGGGGAGACAGGCTCACTCTGTAGGGGTCCCGCCCCCAGGGAGAGCGGCTCTTTATCAGGGATATTACCCCAGTGTCCCCACATCCTCCAAAAACAAACATGGTGTTGTGAGTGTATACTTGATGAGTATTTCAAGGTTTAATAAATGACATTATAAAGAGCAAACGAGATGATGAAAATCCTAGTAGTCCAGGCAGTCCACCAGCTCAGAGTACTGAGATTCGGAAAGTTAGGGATACCTGAGTCCAGAATCATCGGGATGAGCTCAGCTGCTGTGCCAGAAATCTGCGTAAGCACTGGCAGGGGAAGCCAGCGGGAACTTGTGGTGGCCCCAGCACCTTCTCCCTGCGAGCATCTCCTCTCAGTCTCCTCTGCAGCTCAGCTTCCTCCCTGCCAGAAGTTCCCAAGTTCCTTATACATAGCAACAGAGGAAGAAGGGACAGCTCTCCTTTAAGAAAACGGCAAGAAGAACTTCCCCAGAACCCCACAGCAAACTCCCTTCCCCTGTGCGTCTTACCAGACAGGACAGGATGCCAGTGCTCGTTTCTAAGTGAGGTCTTGCATTTTGGAGAATGTCCTATCACACTGAGCAGGATCCCTGTGCTGGGAACAGGCTAAATAGACTCTTTGGAGTTGGACTCAATCCAGTAACCCGATCATTCTGCCAGGCAAGGGACAGGCAACAGGACAGTTGCCGTAGTGTTTCCAACACGTGCTAGAGCGACATGGCATTAAGAGAGGGATCCAAACCTAGACTGTACCCACTACCCTGCACCACCTCTGGAGGGCGCTACTGGACAGATCTTTAGTCAGCCTGCCTGAAATGCTAGTAAGCACCCCAATATCGGTCTCAGCAACTCCACATTTCCATGTTGGTTAGGGGAGAAGGGGAGGAAGGGCTGGCTTCTGCAGTCAGGCTCACCACGCTAAGCCTGGCAGCTGCTGTCACCCTCAGCAGCTTTCACTGCTTGGCAACCAGCTGAAGCCTTGCAGGGTGGAATAAAGTGTTTATCTCCAAGGCAGGTCACCCTCTCAGACATCACGCATGGCTGACGGAGGAGCCTCAGCGCCAGGTTTGAGCGCCGTGTCCTGGGAATTCATTCCCAGATGAGCCAGATAGAGACAAGCCTGGGGAGGCAGGTATTTGCCCTTACAGCCTGGTTTCTTCTCTCCCTTTTCTTTTTCCTTGCATAGGTGACAGCTGATGTAGACACTTGGCCAGAAAACCATATACCTGCTAAGCTGAGATCTGTTTCTAAATCAATTGCTAAATTCTCGGATGTACCTCTACTATGGGAAGATGTGTTTTGATTTATGAATATTTATGTTTAACGTATAAAATTAGAAGAAAGGAGACCAGCAGCTACAAACCTTCCCAGACCAGTTATATATTGATGTCCTTATTTAATCTGGTCCCTGGTCCTGAGTCTTTAGTATAAAGCTTTACTTATTGGATAGCCCCAAATTCCAATCCTGACTTCTTTATGTTATTAAAGATTAATGGAAACAGGAAAATTTTTGCATCAAAACTAGAGAGTGGTTGTTTTTCTGCAGCAATGAAGAGGGATGGTCAAAAGAAAAAGGAATTGAAAATTCTCCAAGAACAAGGCAGGAGACCCTGTGTGGCTGACCCACACCCAGTCTCACTCCTACACCAGACACTTCACTTCCACATGTGAGGAAGCTTATTTGGTGGTTTAGGTTTCCAATTACCCCCTACTAGAACAGAACATTCAGTCAATAAAACAAACAAACAAACACAAAAGAAGCAGTAAGCACTTACTGGCTACACAGCACTCTACTAGCTCCTAGGAACTATAAAAAGATGTGATTTTCTAGATACTTAATATGGTAATTACAAAGAATTGTCACGGCTAAGAGAGGCATGCTCAACATAAAGGAGCTCCTACTGTAACTACTTTGATTTGCAGTAACATGTGACAAAATTCTCTAGAGAATGTTTGTGTTAATTTAAACACAAACCCAGCAAAATCTGAAACAAGTTCAGAATAATAATTTTTTTCTTTTTAATCCAGACTAGGATATCTGTTTCTGGGTATGATAAAGAACAGAAATATAAAATTATGCAACTGGACAGAACATAAGCAGCTACAGTTTTCAGTCTTTGGATGGCAGGAAGACAAGGATTACGGTTCTAGAAGGGGGAGAAGCTGAGTGTACACACTGGCCCAGGCCCCTGAGCCACTGCAAAGACCTCCTGCTACTGGCTGAGGGGCAGAGATACAACATGCACATTCTAACACACAAAGAGCTGGGTCCCCACGTGATAGGAGACACAGGATGGAATGGAAGAAATGTTTAATAAAACGTGGCTGAAATCTCTCCAGACTGGCTACAGAACAATAGTCTAGACACCCAGGAAGCTCAGTAACTCCCAACCGGAATGAATACTAAGTCAACCACGCACAGTTCATCAAAGTAAAACTTTGGTTGGGAAACCAAAGATGAGGAGAAAAAAACTTAGAGGTCCCAAGAGTGAAAAGGCATGTTAGAGAAACAATGAACATGGACAATGAGGACAGGCACCATCCCGAGTGGCACAGTGGCTGCTGGGGTCTTCCTGGCATAGCGACTGTCCCCTTGATTGAAGTGGGGGTCACGGTCTCTGTAAGAAACTGACTCACACGCTTGCCCATGCCCATCAGAGAGAACCATCTTCCCGCCACAGAAAAGCCATTCTGCAGATGTGGGTGGGGCCAGAGTACAGGGTAGGGGTCAGACCGAGGTGTCCGGACTTAATCATATTTTCTAAAGATTGCCTGGACAACAGATGAAAAAGACTTCTCTATGTTAACAGAATTAAAGTCACGGGTGCGCTTGGAAGACGGTACCAGACGCAGAGTGCAGATGCCACAGAGGGTTCTTTCGTTGCCCTCTGTAAACTTACAGGTGCGCCACTGTGGAGTCCTGAGCTACGGACGACGCCAAACTGTGTCCTGGATATCGTGAGCAAATGCAGGCAGGAGGACCCTGCTGTTGTGAGCGGAGCCGTCATTCTAAGTCATCACGAGGTTTGCATACAACAGCAGGATTTAAATTAAGAGGAATGAGACCTTTAAAAATACATCCTTACAAAATCATTCAACTGACAATATTTCAGAAACTGTGTTGTCCCAAACTCTGCCTTCCCCACAGTGACTATCCCCATTAGTTTCCAGTCCTCATAGGTGGCACATTCTGTGCAGAGTGGATTTTACTCACTAAAAGGGTTGGAGTTCAGGAAAGCCACACAATGACACAGGAGGCAAGCTACATTTAGGCAATTTAATGAAATGAGGTTCTGCCATTAACCTTCAAGGAAGGAAAGCTGGGCCTGGTGCTTTCAAAATTTGCAAGGCCAGTATTTCACTATGACAAGCATTAGTAATGAATAATTAAGTGTTTAATATAAGGTTGCTTTGGTGAAAAATGATAATTTTACAACTGATGGGCCTTAAACCTATTCTATATTATTATGTGGCATTAAAAGGAAGGGGAGGGAAAGTGCTAATGAAATAAATGGTTTTCTGATGGCTGAGCTATAGCAATTCTGAGAACAGAAATATCTTTTCAGAAAATCTTTTCAGAACCCAACGGTGACCCTGCTGGGAGAATTTCATAAAAAATGTAAGACGGAAATTTCAACCTGGAACGAGCTCATGTCTCACGTCAGCTTGCCTGAGGTCAAACAGTGTTTTCTCCTATAATGCTTAGTTAATGTCACAGATATAAATCATTCAGCAGATGCAGATGTTACCATATCTTAAAATGAAACCTAGCTGTCCTTCAAGTCCTATTTTTATTAGGTGCTGGAGTTATTTAAAACAATTTAACAAATGCATCCATGCATAGCATCCCCATAAAAAATGTTTATTGCAAGAATTTCTTTCCTTTCGGTAAATATAACCACTACTCCACGGAGTCTGTCCATCATTCAAACCATTAGGGAACACACTAGCCTGTGGACACAGCCCGCCATCTGCGGCAGTGCCCTTACTAAGAATTATCGCCACCATCCGAAAAGAAAAATTACATCTCAAAGATCATTTATTTCTCCCCAGTAACATTTCTTTAAGAGGAAGAGTAATTTCTTTAATATGTAGGGAGTACTAATTAAAATCTGCATTTTTATTCATTTATTCTAATTTTATTGAGAAGTACAAAAGTTCTGGAGAAAGGTTTCATTAGGGCAATGTTTAGAATGGAGAAATGAAAAGTTAGCCACAAGGAATCATGCCAGGACACTCTAACTGAGGTAGATAAACGCATGCTAATTGTTTTCTTCTTGGTGTTGAACTCTAACTCCTAAAACAATGGAAATGAGCTGTGCGCTCTCCATCTGAGAAGCGGATAGCTTACTTTGTCAAAAATCTGACCTTCACAGACACTGCCCCCCAGTGACAAACCAACATCACGCACCTGTGCTGGGGCAGCACTGGGCAAAGCCAGGGTGAGGGCAGACACGCCACATCTCGAGGGTTTCAGCCTGGCAGACTTCTGCCACTTTCTGCTGACTCTCCTGGATCTCAGGATCCACCTGCGTCATCTCCTACATGGCCACCTCTGCTGCTCAAGGGAACACCACCCCACTTCTCTCCCTCCGTAGGGACCCGGCCAACCCCAGGCATCTTCTGTCCATAGCACTTGTGTGAATCAAGGCTTCAAGGTTGCGCATGGTGGGTCCATGTTCATACACATCCAGGTAACTAAAATCTCTCAGTCCTCCCCCCCCCCCCGGGGGCACTACAAGGTGGCATTTCCATGAATCCCTCACTACTCAGTGGCACCTCCTCCCACCTGCAAAATGCCAGGCATCTGAACAACATTTGCCCCTTCTCCAAGCCCCACATTCTCACTGGCATTTGGGGGCTGTTGTTCCTGATTATCACGAACAGCCTTCTCCTGGAGATGCTCCACTCTGGCCCCTCACGAACCCACTTACGAGTTCCCCCACCACACGACTCTGCTCGAGGGACATCAGTGAAAACCCAGTGGCCACACCAAGGGTCCTTTTTTGGTGTTCCCACAGCTATGGGCTCTGGTGGGGGCCAAAGGGCAGTGGGAAACAGTTTCTCTCTCAAACAAACAGGAAATACAGGTTCTGCCCAAAAGTGGGGCTTTGCTCCCGCCTGCCCTGTTTCCGCCCTGGCCATGCGTCAAGGCCACCCGGCTAGCCTCTTCCTGACTTCCTCACAACAGCCCTTCTCTCTACAGGGCCAACCTGAGTCCCAGCATCAAGCTCTCAGCACCTTCTGCTTGCTTTCTCTTCCCCTCCGCAACCCCCAGGTACCTGCCGGCCTCCCCCACTGTGAACAAATCACTAGTGTGGAGGCCGGAGGCACTTGCCGGGGAGCAGATCAGATACGCTCAGGAAGGCGATTCCTGGGGTCACTCACAGACACGTGTGTTTGAGATCTTACTGTGTCCCCAGCTCAGGGCTAAGCCCCCTCCACCACCGTACAAGGAAGTACAAATATTCACATTTTACAGATTATAAAATGAGCCTCAACGAAATTAGGGCATTTCCCCCAAATAGAATAGCATCGTGCTAGGGTTCCAAGCTGATCTATCCAACTTCTCACACCAACACAAGAGACTCCTTTACACAAATACCACCTGTGAGACACACAGAATTCTACTGCCACCAGTAGAAAGCGGACCAAAAGTTGACCTCTCTGTTCTTATCAGAAGAACCAAAAATAATAGTCTGGCTCTAGACCTGCCAGGTATTAGCCCAAATCACTTTGGGCAAATCCACATAAACTCTCTGAACCTCAGGCCCCCAGACACTAAAACAGCGATAAATGTATTCATTCTGCCACCTCTTAAAACAGTGAGATTCAACTGAGAGCATGTGTGGGAAAAGTCTTTGACAACTGTAAAGCAAGTGCTATAACCAAAAGACAGGAATCTGCTGAGTGCCCTGCCAGGGAGGACAAACAGCCTCCCAGCTGAGGGCAGCTCTGTAGGCAGCCAGCAAAAAACAATAGCCATGTGAAATAGGACCCCTCGGGTGACAAGAATACACAGCATGCATTCCACGCTGATATTTACATTGCTGTCCCCCAGGCTTCTTCCAACATAATTTGCAGCATCTTCTCTTCCAGCCTCTGCAATTGTGAGCACACAAAATTTGCATCTGCCCCATTCATCCACGCACAGTAAACAGTGAGACATTCTGATCTGGGAATTTTATTTGTTTGCTTTGGCATGTGAATTTTAAAGAAGCTTGTAGCTACCCATAAATGCTGGGGCAGCATCTTATTTAAAAACTGAAGTCGAATATGAAATATTTACTCCCAGGAAGTAGACTGTTGTGGCCACAGCAGAAAACATTGTGCTTCCAGGAACCAGACTGTCAGCCACCTGGCTTCAAAGAGCGATTTTTATTTATATTATTGAATAGAAACAAAGCATGAGAATAGCTGTGCACATTTTGCCCATCAGCCAGCAGTCCTTGGGCCATGCGAGGTACGTTTATACTCCAGACTCCAGCTAGGTCCTCGTAGGATGCACTAAAGCCTGTATTTTCCTCTGCAGAGCTCGTGGCCTCAGTGGTACCAGTAATGCCCCTTTCGCTGAAGCTCCTGAAATGCTAGAGATCCAATTGCCAGTATCTCCCAGCTAACACAGATGACTCAGCCCGGGGGGATTTATCCAGATGTATGACTCCACCTTTTGTCCAGGACCGCAGAGAGAACATGTGGCTTTTGATTCATTCCCACTCACGCATCCACTTGGGGATATGAAGGAGACTGTGTCTGTGACAGAGTTAATAATTGGGTGGTTCCTTATGTCTGCAAGAATGTTTGTAATCATTGTGAAATAGTATAGGTGCAGTGGAATTTACTAGGAACCAGGCTAACACCTGGAGGCCAGCGAGTGCGCAAAATCACACAGAAGCAGACACTGCCCCAGAGCAGATGCTGTCCTGGACACCCTTCCTGACTGCCACGACCCCCTCACTCTCCCACCTGGGGACGGCAGAGTAGTGCCAACACTGGGAGACGTGTCCAAAAGGAGTGTTCTGAGCAGAGAAGGTGCCGGTTTCAGAACAGTCCATGGTTGGGATTCATTACCACATGCTAACAAATTCCTTTGACAAGTTTCGGGTCTGAACCATTCATATAATCACAGTAAAAGTGGGATTATAAATCCGCAATAATCTGGCAGGCGTGCGTGTTGCCCAGTTTTATCCTGATGTGTTAGATCAGCCCTACCCGCCAACCTGCCACAAGCCCAGAGTGAGTTGCAAAGGACGATGCAGCAGCATCTTCTTTTAACATAATTGACATCAGCCAATCAGTACAAATTACATAATTTTGTCAGGACCTCTAATATTATACGAACTTTAATGGTATCTGGAATGTTGGAGATAAGAATAACATGTGTTAGCAAACCTTTGGAAGGGTATTTTTGAGAACAAAGCCTCCATTTCCGGGGTTTCTGATACCACACCATTTTGACAACTACTTTTCAATAGTGAAGGCAGCAGTGTGTCTTCCTCTTCTAAGAAAAATAAACATGGAGCAAGCCTTCGGGCCTTCTTTTCCTCTGCGCCCTTTTGTTTTTATTCTTTACTACACACAAAATCGCACATTGAAATGAAAAGACATGCTCATGTTGTTAGGAAGTCAAGCGATTAAATTATTTTTGAAAATATGAACCATTGAGGACTTTTCACAGGGCCCCAAACAAGGAAATAAAGCGCCAATTTCAAAATAATTCACAAACATTATAGTACTTCTTACTGTGATTTTATAGTAGGTTTTAAAAGCACTGTCATATGTGTCCTGACAAGCTCTAACCAGAAGGAAGCTGGAGGCTGCCTCAGAGGTCAGGCCAGGTTTGTCACTGCACAGGCCAGGGCCCATTTTTGTTTGGTCTATGTGCCTTCTTCTTCAAGTTTAGATTAGAAATAGTGATCGCAAATCATTTTTAATGGTAGTAAAAAAAATAAAAAGAGCTTAGCTCCATTTTACATGAAACCAGAAAACAAAAATAGGCTTAACCAAATATGTGAAGAGTTCATTAACGCCCAGAAGGCTTGCTTCTGGCACAAAGGTCAGGTGGGGGCTGCCAGGTCCTGAGCAGAGCCCTGTACTTTCTGTATTAGCTCACTTTGTTCTCTGACTCCAGAAGGCCAGGGCTTTGCTATTCCCATCACAGGTGAAAAGGTGGGTACAGACAGGTGATCGTGTGGCCAGAGTGGAAGAACCAGGATAGTAACTGACAACAGGCCCAAGACCTGCGCCCCAGGATGTGCTGGGGCATGAAACATTATGATGAGATAAAGGGCAAATAAATACCCTGTAACAGTAATACATAAATATTGGATAAATTAACCTGGAAAAGGCATCTAGGATGGAGTATCAGATCACAAACTAACTGCATGCTACAGAAAGAGGCACACCTGTCTATGAAATAAAGTAAACTAGAAAAGCATGGCCTTCAGTCATTCATTCAAAAAATGCTTACTTAAAAGTCAGTTGTGCATCAGGCATGTTTCAAGGTCCCTGACATCACATGGTCTGCATCCTGCCTGGGTGAAGGGAGTGAGCAGCCAGGTGGGCAGGTGAACCAGATACCATGGTGGTGGTGGAGACAAAGGGTACCTGGAAGCAAGCCCAGGCAGGGTCAGGAGGAAGAGCTGAGCTGAACAGAGGGACAGTGGAGAGGCCCCCTGAGAAAAGCAGACACAGGTGCAGATTCTCAAAGGAAGGGAGCAGTACAGAAAGAATGTTCTAGGCAGATGGGACCTCAGGTGCAAGGAGCCTGAATGGTGGTCCAGCCTTGCTGTTCAAGAAAGGATCAGCGGCCAGTGGCTGAACTGTGTGAGGTGGTCTGGGGGACAGGAGGACACTAAGGGCAGAGTGGCCTGGACAGACCCCTAGTCATAGGGAGGGACCCTGAGGACTGGGATGGCCTTTCTAAATCCAGTCTCCACTGCTCTCCACCCTGAGGCCCAAGCTGCAGTCAGGGTCGGAGCAATTGCTCACCAACCTACAAATGTTCCAACCAAACTTTTCCTTCCTGACCACAGGGATGTCAATAAGTCCTTGTCCTAGCTATGGAGCAGAAGCTGAACCCACCCCAGGCTGCGTCCGAACCACAGGTGGCCCAGGAGCTTCAAGTGTCTCCCACTTCACCCTCATCCACTCACTTTCAACATTGTAGCTCAGATTTTACCTACTAGACCTTAGAAACAACCATATAGAATCCACTTCTAGATTGGCTATGTCCTTAAACAGGTATTAAGACACTTTTGTTCAAAATTAAGTACCCAGGGGCGGTGCCTGTGGCTCAGTGAGTAGGTCGCCGGACTCATATACCAAGGGTGGGGGTTTCAAACCCAGCCCTGGCGAACTGCAGCAAAAAAATAGCCGGGCGTTGTGGCGGACACCTATAGTCCCAGTTACTCTGGAGGCCGAGACAAGAGAATCGCCTAGGCCCAGGAGCTGGAGGTTGCTGTGAGCCATGAAGCCAGGGCACTTGACCAAGGGCAACAAAGTGAGACTCTGTCTCTAAAACAAACAAACAAACAAAAAAAACAACCACTAAATTAAAAAAAAAAAAATTAAGTACCCAGATAAGAGTGTGAGGGGATGGACACGCCAATGAGCGTGATTGTGGCAAACATTTAACAATGCACATGTATGTCCGAACCCCTCACTGTGCACCCTACATACAGACATTTTTTATTTACCAATTATATACCTTGATAAAGCTGGGAAAAATACATACCAAGAAAACTGCATTTTCCCTAAAACATGTCACCTTCTTTCTTTTCACATAAATTATATAATTTAATTCTGTGATTATGTATTATATTTTACTCAATAAAAAATAAATAAATAAATAAATA
>CAUYON010072551.1:0-22009 GCA_963573935.1 Arctocebus calabarensis | reverse complement strand
TATTCATTCGTTTCCTGGCCAAGGAACCCATACACCTATATATACCCTGAGACTAAAGGCCTAAAGGAGGAGATGGGGAAAGACCGGGAGAGAAACGGAGAGAGCTTCTCTCTCCCCACTAGAATTCTCTCCCTCTACCAGGACATTTAGTGTTTTCTGTATTCTTTTCTGTAAATAAATTCTGTCTTACCACTGGGGGGTGGGGGGAATAATGTAATGAAGAATAATAAGATACATGTGTAAATAAAAAAATATATATATCTGCCTGGCTCAGCTATGATTCTCACTCCAGAGTCTGATGGAAAGTACTTGTCCAATGCTGGGCTGATTATACCAGTGATCTCTTCAAATATAAGCTTCATATCCTCAGATTCGGGAAAGCCACCACCAATATCAAGCAGGATATGCTGAAACCAACCTCAGCTCCCATGTCAAAGACACCACGGGCATCAGAGATTGCCTGCATGAAGGTCTCAGGATCAGTACAGCCACTTCCTACGTGGAAGCTGACACCAATGTCATCAATATTTAGCTCTTTTGCCTGTTCCAAAAGAAGTCTGCTGGTTTTGAGTGTGGCACCAAATTTAACACTGAGTCAATAGACTGCTTTGGAATCATCAGTGGCAATCCGTAAAACCAACTTGGCCTTTGGATGTGCTCTGGCAACTTTCATCAACTTGACTTCACTGTCAAAAGTCATCATCTGGACCCCATTACTGGCAGTGTACTTAATTTGAGACACTTGTTTACAAGGATTTGCATAGATAATCCTCTCTGCAGGCACCCCAAGACTTTGCACCAATTGTATTTCAGTCTTGCTAGCACAGTCAAATCCTGTCCCAATGGTAGCGAAGGTCTTCACAGTGGCTCTACTGTCATTACATTTGACTGCATAAAAGGTAGTGACACGAGGAAGAGCTTTTAGCCATCTTCGGTGTTTCTTCAGAACATCTCTGAGGTCTGCTACATAGAAGGCATCCTTATCATCAGAAGAGGAAACTTCATTAATTTTTTTGGTCTAGAATGTCCTTGGCAGTAAAACCTTCATCAAGCAACTGGCAGTCAAACTCTTCATTACTAATGTTGTTCATGGTTTCTTGATGTTTCTTTGAAAAACTAAGAGATGGAATTTATTTTATTTATTTATTTATTTATTTATTTATTTATTTTGAGACAGAGCCTCAAGCTGTCACCCTTGGATAGAGTGCTGTAGCATCACAGCTCACAGCAACCTCCAACTTCTGGGCTCAAGCAAGTCTCCTGCCTCCACCTCCCAAGTAGCTGAGACTACAGGTGCCTGCCCCAACGCCCGGCCATTTTTTGGTTGCCCCCATCATTGTTGTTTGGCAGGCCCGGGCTGGATTCAAGCCCACCAGCTCAGCTGTATGTGGCTGGCACCTTACCCCGTTGAGCCACAGGCACCAAAACCTAAGAGATGGAATTTAAAGAAATACTTCCAGCTTCTCAAAAAGGCAATTCTCCAGGAATTCTGAATCCCACTGCATGTGTCCTCCGCGCAATAGTGGAAACGTTCTTAGAGCATTTGGGAGCTGCAGGCAAGCCCCATGGAGAAGCCAGAAAGCAACCACTGGAGCAGAGCCAGAGCCGGAGACAGAGCAGCAGGAGTGCTCAGCCGCACCCGTCAGCACCTGGCTCCTGCCTGCCGGAGACAGGGCTGGAGGTCGCACAGGAGCAGCTGGCAGAGGGGCAGCCAGGGTGGCAACTTCAGGGACTGACCTTCACATTTTCAATGTTAATAGAAAATGGGTTATGGAAAAGCTGTATGTCCTATTCATGGAGATGAAGCTCCTTAAATCTAAATTGGAACTCCTTTTGCAACTTTTCCCGTGAATCCACACATGTTTTGTTTGGGAATGCAACCAATGGTTTTTCTGCTAACAGATTTTGTGGGCCCCGGGATGAGTCTGCTGCTAAACAGGACAGGCAGTGGAGGCAAAAACACTCAGTGGGCCGGATAAATGTCCTTGGCAGGCCAGATAAATGTGCTCGGTGGGCCACATGTGGCCCGTGGGCTGTAGTTTGAGGACTCCTGCTTTAAAAGTTCAAGTCACGGACTCAGGGTCAGGTGTGGTGGCTCATCCTTGTAATCCTAGCAGTCTGGGAGGCAGAGTCTGGTGCATTTCTTAAGCTTAGGAATTAGAGACTAGCCAGAGAAAGAGCAACTCTCCAACTCTACTAAAAATAGATAAACTAGCTGGTAGCTAATAGGGAGGCTGAGGCTGGAGGAGGATCAACTGAGCCCAGGAATTTGAGGTTGCAATAAGCTATGATGACACCAAGGCACTCAACCTCAGGTCTACAGAGACTTGGTCTCAAAAAAAAGTGCAAGCCAAGTCATGTCAGTCCTTTGCTCAAAAGCTTCCCGGGACTACTCATGTGACTCAGAGGAAAACCCCAAGTATTCCCAATGGCCCCTTAAGTGTGGAACAGTGTAGGAGCCAACACCAGCTCACCCCCCTGTGGCTCCTCTGCTGACCCCTGGACAGCCACTCTGGCAATCAAATGTCACTTTCTCATAGAAGCTGAGGTTAACTACAGTTAGCTTTTATTTTCTAATAAGTAGAAGTATACTCTAAAATAATGCTTTAAAATCTAGTATAGTAAATACACAAACAAGTAACAATCATTTATTATCAAGTGACCTGTTTCATTTGGAGTTGCTAACCCTGCCTGCACACTTCTGCTTTGTTTTTCCTAAAGCATTTATGACCTTCTACCATGTGAAAGGTAAATTATTGCCTGTCACCCCCCACTGAAGATAAGCTCTAGGAAGTCAGGGACTTCTGTCTCTTTGGTCACCACTGGAGAAGGTTTACAATAAATACATATTGAGTGAGTGAAAAAATGAATGAAAGAATGTAATAATTTATTAAATAGAACTTGGAAAAAGTTAAGAAATGTAGCTTCTACTAAAGGAACAATACGCAGATGGACGTAACAGGAAGGATGAGATTGTCACATCGGTCTCAGGTGAATCAGAGATTCTCCTCGGTTAAGCTTGCCTGGTCATTCTGAGGACATGAGTGACAGAGAGGCAAGAGAGGAACAGAAGGGTCCGGAGCCACCAGCTGCTGCCCACAGCAGATGCTTTCTAGATTAGATTACATAGAATCTCTCTCTAAGGGATCTGTAGCGTTCACATCCCTCTCAGAGGGGTGTCAGCTCCTGTGCTGTGTACAAAGTGCTCATGTTTACTCAGCACTGTGGAACATGACATGCTGCTAAGGGACGTGTCAGTCAATGGGACGCTGTGTGTACTAGGATGGTGCTATAGGATTATAGTGGAGTGGACAAATTCCTAATGCCAACTGACATCATAGCAGCTATAACACCAAAGTGCAACATGTCACTCGTGTGTTTATGGTGACGCTGGTGGCAGCAAACCAACTGCGCTGCCAGTCACATAAAAGTGCATCACATTATGCACAGTACATAATACTTGATAATAAATGACTGTTACTTGTTTGTGCATTTATTATACTATGTTTTTCACCTTATTATAGAGTATACTTTTACTTATTTAAAAAAATAGCTCACTGTAACCACCCTCAGGCAGATCCTTCCAGGAGATGTTCCAGAAGGAGGCACTGACATCACAGAAGGTAACATCTCCCGAAGGTCTTCAGTGGCACAAGATGCAGAGGTGGAAGAAGTGATACAGGGCTGACCCTGACCCTGTTAGGCCTCAGCGAGTGCCTGTGTGTGTCTCCGTGTCAAAAAAACTTTAAAAAGGAAAAAAAAAATTTAAAAAATGGAGGAAGACTTTCAGGATAAGAACATACAGAAAGAAAATATTTTGGGTGCAGCTGTACAATGTTTGTTTTAAGTTAAGTGTTATTACAAAAGAGTCAAAAGGTGGAAAAATGCTGAAGTTTATAAAGTAAAACGTTTACAATAAGCTAAGGTTAACTTCATATTGAAGGAGAAAAACACTTTTCCATAAATTCAATGTAGCATAAGTGTACAGTGTTTAGAAAGCCTACAGTGGCTCACAGTAATGCACTTGACCTTCTCATTCATGAACCCACACAGAGCAACATCCAGTCCTCCAAGCTCCAATCACAGTAAGTGCCCTATACAGATGTGCATTTTTTTTTACCATTTTTTGGTACCTTTTCTGTTTAGATACACAAATACTTACCATTGTGTTACAACGGCCTACAGCATTCCGTACAGTAACATACATATTTGTGAACAATGACTGTACCATCTAGCCTGGGTGTGTAAACAATGACTGTACCATCTAGCCTGGGTGTGTAGTAAGCCTTACCATGTAGGTTTGTGTAAGTGCACTTTGTGATGGTCACACGATGATAAAATAGCCTAAGATGCATTTCTCACAATATATCCCCTTTGCTTCCCCTAACTCCGACACTGGAAGCAGTGCAAAGCAGGTGTGGTGCTAGGCAGTGACCTTCAAAACCTTAACTTTGGGTCAACTCAGAATTTGGGGGAGTTCTGATTTAGAAATGTCCCCACCCTATCAGACAAAAAAATTCTTGAAGACAGGCACACTAGCTTGTTTCCTATTATGTCTTACCAGTGTTTAGCTCTTAAATTGGGTAATAAATGGAAGAAAAGGATGAAACTTCTCTAAGCCATATGAGCACACACTTCTCTGGCTCTTTTAGAAGCTGGGACTCAGTACCTGTAGATCAGTGGTTGGGGTGCCAGTACATACACCAGGGCTAGTGGGTTCAAACCCAGCCTGGGCCTGCTAAACAACAATGACAACTGCAACCAAAACCAAAATACATGGCTGGGCATTGTGGCAGATGCCTGTAGTCCCAGCTACTTGGGAGGCTGAGGCAAGAGAATCACTTAAGCCCAGGAGTTCGAGGTTGCTATGAGCTGTGATGTCAAAGCACTCTACCCAGGATGACAGCTTAAGACTCTGTCTCAAAAAAAAAAAAAAAAAGAAAGAAAATGCTGGAGTATTAACCCTTCAGGGAAAATTGCTTCTCTGTACTAATGCCCTAGTGGCAGCTGCTGAAAGCACTCCCTTCCCCAGAGGCACTTCGGTGAAGTGTGCCTCAATTCAAGCTACCTGAAGATGCATTGCGGGCCAGTCTTGGAATTTACATAGCTGCCTGTTACACGTTAGATCTCAGAGGTTCTGGTTCTCCACCCCACCAGGACTTCCCTAGGTCCCAGCAGATGCCTCAAGGCAGTCTTTATTTCCATGACTAAAGACTTATAGATTCCACTTAAGTTTAAAGGCCTTAGGAGTAATATCTTCAGCCTAACATGTTAGCTTAGAATTAGCCTTTTTTATTTTTACTTGCTATATTTATATTTGTAATCTTTTATTTTTTTTATTTCAAATTAATATGAGGGTACAAATTTTTAGGTTACATTGTTCTCACTCCCAAGGTAACGTTCAAGTTGCAGTTGAACCCTTCACCCAGGGGGAATGCTGAACACCCTCAAATTTTGCATATTAGATGAGATCCACTGTTTACCCTCCCTCCTCCCACCAATCATCCTCTTCTTCCCTCCTCCCTGCCCTCTCCTCTCCCTGTCAGACTTTATTTGTGTTTATATCGTGTGGGTATGTAATTGTTTATCTCTTGGTTTCATATTAGTATTGAGTACATTAGGTATTTTTTTTTCCATTCTTAAGATACTTTACTAAGAAGAATATGTTTGAACTCCATCCGAAGTTATCTTTTACATCTAAAAAAGATGTAAAGTCTCCATCTTTTCTTATGGCTGAATAGCACTCCATGGTATTCATATGCCTATGTTTAATTTGCTTTTCTTTTTTACCTAGAATCATGAAGATATATGAACATGTTCCTAGAAACCACACTCAGCACTTCAACTTTGTCATTGTAGGAAAGAGAGCATTGAAGCTCACCTGAAGAGCTGACCTGGCTTCCCTGGTATCACAGGACAAACTGGTGGCCAAGCCAGAGACAGGCCTGTGGCATTTTATTCCCCCTCCAAGACTCTATCCACAGTGAATGTCTTGGCTTCAGTGTAAATAAAATTTAATGAGGTATTTCCTAAGAGCAGAAGGAGGGAGATGGCAAGTAAGGAGGTATTGGATTCCTGAAGTAGGTAGAAAGGCACAGAGAGAAAATGAGTAGACCCAATTCACAAATTTTGCCTAGGGCTAGACCTTTATACATTTAATATATGATGATAATAATAATAGATCCACTCAGTCGCTCTTTTCTTCCGAGGGACCAAATTCACCTGCTCTTTTCGATGGTCAGATAGGAATGATATTTGAGGGCAATGACATTCCATATACATTTTGCCCTTGACGTCCCAAGGTGCCTTCCTGGAGGGTTATAATTCTTTAGCTGACTTCGAGTCTACTCCTGGTTCTCACACCAATGACTTACACCCAAGAGTGTATATCTATTATAATTGCTACCTAAAGAGAATAAGAATTACAGATAAGTAATTTTCTTTTTCTAATCTAACCCCCTGGAGGCATTTTAGCAGCTAATATGGGTGATGACAGGCATTTCTGCTATAATTTATACAATTTCATTTTTCTTAATCATGGATTTTAGTTCTCTTACGTCACCCGCTTGAAATGAAAGGAAAAATTTTTTCCCTTCTTTTACCTTTATAGTTTCTCTTGCAAAGTGTTTAAAATGTCCACACAATTATGAGAAATTCAGATTAGCATCTTCTCTGAAATGGCTTTCCTCTAATTGCCTAAAAATCCTCTTAAAATAATTTATAAAGCATGAATTTAGGTGCTTCTGTGGGACATCATATTTTGAGTACTTAAAAAAATGTGTAAAGTTAATAAGTGGACATTTATAACCATTTATCTTGGCGGAGAACTTGGTGATTAAGGATGGATACTTACAATAATTTGTATGGTGCAACACAGAAAAGAATTTAAGAAATGTCTGGGGGTGCGTAATTCATTTTTTTTTAGAGACAGAGTCTCACTTTGTCACACTTGGTAGAGTGCCATGGCTTCATAGCTCATAGCAACCTCTAGCTCCTGAGCTTAGGCGATTCTCTTGCCTCAGCTAGGGCCGGGTTTGAACCCGCCACCCTCAGTACATGGGGCCGGCACCCTACTCACTGAGCCATAGGCACCGCCCCATGATTCATTTTTGTAGTTCTCTTATCTAACACAATGCTTATGCATGAAAATATGTCAGTAAATATTAGTAATTTGCATTTAATGTAATTAAGAGATCATCAAATAGTGCAGCATTCTGATCACACCCTTAAACCTCCCACATACTTCTTCAAAACCAATTCAGTGCAGCCAGCCCTGAGAAATCTAAGTCAGGGCAGTGTTCCTTAGTCAAGAGAGACAAGACACTCTCATACAGCCCAGTATCATCTCAGATCTATAACTATGAATGGCAATACCTTTAATGGATCATGAGGTCAATTTAGTGGTCAATATTTTGTTGGGATAGAATGAAATAGTACAAAATGGAACAGACAGAGTGCATCCCACATGGTAAGAGAAAGGACATTGTGATATTCTTTATTGCACAGTGTACAAGGGGGACAGGTTGTGCTGTAAAATTTATTTCTTCTTCTTTCTACCTCATAGTACATTGAGTAGACTCTTCCAAAAGAATGTGTCCATATCCGGCTCGGCGCCTGTGGCTCAACGGGCTAAGGCGCCAGCCACGTACACCTGAGCTCGCGAGTTCGAATTCAGCCCCGGGCCCGCCAAACAACAATGATGGCTGCAACCAAAAAATGGCTGGGCGTCGTGGCGGATGCCCATAGTCCCAGCTACTCGGGAGGCGGAGGCAAGAGACTCGCTTGAGCCCAGGAATTGGAGGTTGCTGTGAGCTGTGATACTACAGCACTCTATCCAGGGTGACAGCTTGAGGCTCTGTCTCAAAAAAAAAAAAAGAATGTGTCCATATCCTGATCCCTGGAACCTATAAATGGGGTCTTGTTCAGAAAAAGGATCTTTGCAAATGTAATTAAGGTTAGGATCTCGAGATGATGAGACCATCCTAGATTATATATGGATGAGCCTTAAATACAATAAGAGAAAGACAGAGGGACATATGAGATGGACTGAAGAAAAAGAAGAAGAAGAAGTAATGTGACTACAGATGCAGAGATTAGAGTGATGTGGCCACAAGCCAAGCAACAGCTGGAGTCATCAGACATTAGAAGAAACAAGGAAGGATTCTTCCTTAGAGCCTCTGGAAGGAGCATGGTCATGCAGACACAATGATTTTTGGACTTTTGATTTCTAGAACTGTGATAGAATAAACTTCTATTCTATTTTTAAGCTATCCCATAATTGATAATTTATTATAGTAGCAACAGGAAACTAATACAGTTACGGATCTAAAAAATTGCAAGATCCCAGATGCTGTCTACAACTCCAGAACCAACTTTATCCCACCCCAGTCTATTCCAAAATCCCAAAGTTGCCAAAGAATGAAATTTATTCTAGTCCAGAGTTCACCAACAAATGTTTTAAGAATCATGGTTTTTTATGAGAAGCCTAAATACTCGAGGGCGCAGTGCAGCCCCAGGGAAGTAAAAAGAACCCTGCATACTCCCTCCCAGATACAGGTAATCCTCAGGCTGTTCTTTTCTGGCAAGATAATTTTATGAAGGCTTTTTTTCTGTGCAGCGAATATTTTGTTTAATTTTCCTAACACATTTATAATAATAGCTATGCTTTTTCAAACTTAAAGAACAGAGTAGAGGCCAGACTCAGTGGTTCATGCCTATAATCCTAGTGCTCTAGGATGCCAAGGTTGTAGGATCTCTTCAGCTCAGAAGTTCAAGACCGGCTAGGCATTGTGGTGCCTGTAGTCTGAGCTATTCTGGGAAGCTGAGGCAGGAGGATCACTTGAGCCCAGGAGTTTGAGGTTGCTGTGAGCTAGCCTTGGCAATAGAGTGAGATTCTGTCTCAAAAAATCAAAAAGAAAGAACATATTCTAAAATCACTATTTTAGACTTCTTCCAGGTTCTGAGGGCCAGCTGAGAAAAGGAACTTGGCAAGAATGTGGAAAGATTGCTCGTTCAATGACAATGTAATTCGTAATCCTCCCTGTTTTCTTTCCCAGACTGCCTAAAAGGTATGTTGTGTCTAGGATGTCTGCACATCAATTGCCATAAGACAAGCTACTCATCACTGATTTCACCCCGGCCTTTAGCAACTATAAACTGCCTAAGAATATACGTTACTTAGAACATAATAAAATGGGATTATAGGCACAACTGTTTGTATCAGCAGCCATTAGTTCTACAAATTGCCGAGCACCTGCCCTCGCTTAAAGCAGCTGGCTTTCTTTGGCTCTTCTCCAGCTTGCTGTGAGGCCTTGCAAAGCATGTCGTCACAAGTGACCAACACCTGTGTGACAAACACAGGAGGCCCAACAGCCCAGATCCCATTCATCCACTTAGTCATCATCACCTTTCCATCTTGATGTAATTGACTCTGCCATAGTATTCGAACACTAGTGCATGTATAATGCTTTGCATATGGTAGTCACTCAGCAAAAACACTGAACCTAAATGAAATATCTACTTTGAGAAGGCAATAAAAATTAGATGTTTGCGATAATAATCAAGTAGGGGAAGAATAGAAGCAGACATGAATAATTGTGACAAACCCAAAAAGCAGCTCATTGCATTTCTGATCAACATTCTCTTGTCCCCTGATATATGGAAGGAAGGAAGGAAGATAAGATTTTTGAACTGCATATTCCCCTACTAATAATAAGCTGGTTGAAGTTCAAAGCCTCTTACCAATAATTATCCCTTTAATCCTTAGCAAGCCATAGCAAACTAAAATTGACTGGAGTCTCTCAGGCTTTGCAAGGACAAACCACTATTCATCAAAGATACATTGACATTGATAAATTGTTCACTTCACACTCATGACACTATCTGTAAAAGTCATTTATGTACATTAGGATGGCCATAAAAGATAACATAAGAAGCCTGCAGGTGTGAACTAAGAGGAAAGACGGCTGCTCCTAGTCAAGGGGCTCCCAGAGTGGGAGGGGTCAGGGGCCTTTCCTTAGCATCTGGAGTTCACAAGGGGGCTACCTGTCCAGGAGGTAGGAGAATTTAGTGGAGCCATTTTTCAAATTAATATTCTTTTTGTTTTTTGGCAAATAGCAGGAGATAGAACATTGTAAAAGTATGGAGACAGTCCTGGATTCAAACATTGCTTACCTCTGATTAATTCCACCCTTGAACAGATGACAACTTCTGTAAGCTTCAGTTTTTCTTTTCCATGAAATTCAGATCACCAAGTTTCAGGCTGTTGTAATTATTCATTGAGAAATGTCTGCTCACATGCAGAGCACCATAATTGACACTGTATTCACTAAAGTTCTACAACTTTGTGAGTACAGCCCTGTTCTCAGCTGCCCAGGGTTCTCTGTAGCCTAGTAGCATCTAGGAAAAGGTGAATTATTTAATTAAATTTGCTTCATGTATAAATGAGCACATCTCTTCAGTGTTTCTTCAATGCTGAACCACCTTCCTGAGCAAAGAGCCCTACCACTTTCTCCACTTTCTCTCTTTTGCCCAGAACACCCTCAGAGGCTCCCACCCTCCAATTTATTAGTATTTTGTTCACGGCAGCATGGCAGACCGCACACTTACATGAACAATAAAATGCAAATATATTCTAGTACAGGGGCAGGGGATGAGGGGAGGAGGAGAGGGGGACTATTGGTGGAAGGAGGAAGGGCTTTTGGTAGGATTGTACCTAATGGGCACAGTGCCAAGTGTATACAGCACAACCCCTGGGCGAGGGTCTCTCTTTACTTTGGAAGTGAGAACAATGTAATCTAAAAATTTGTACCCTCATATTAAGTTTAAATTTTTAAAAAAAGAATGAGCTGAACTTATTTAAATGCTGGTCCTGCCACTTAGTAAGAGGTGACCCTCAGCAAGTTCTTTCATTTTTATGTGCCTGATTTTCTCTATCTGTAGAAAAGGGACAATAATACTTTACAAAATGGGAAATAACAAAAAGCAAAAATGATCTTTATTTGCCAATAGTTGTTTTAGGCATTGAAAACTCTGACATCCTCAAAAGCATCTATCAAGGCCTGAAGCAAAAAAGGCTCTCAATAAATTGGAATGCTGCCCTTTTTCCAATCTTATTCCAAACACCCCCATCCTTCCATCCCATATTCCAAGTGAGGATTCCCCTTCAAGGCCCTGATCATTCTCCATGACCCCTCACTCTGCATCTCCCTAGAGTGCCTTTCCCCCTTCCTAAATATCCAAATACTGCCCAGTCTTTCCCACAAATCCGCCCCTCTGCCCAGCAGAAATAATGCTCCTGTCTGTGAGCTTCCTGGACCTTTGGCTTTGGCTTTTTAGAAACCATTCTTATTGTGTTTACAGTCATAGCTCTAAGTCCTCTCTCCCCATCTCCATAAACCCCCTAAGGGCAGAGTTTCCATCTGTATATTTCTCCTTAGTCAGTGCCTTGCAGGCCTGGCACACCTCAAGTGCTTGAAAGATATTTTTGAATGAATAAATCAATAACAAATTATGTGCATTCAATAAAATGTTTTTATGAAATATCTATGCTCAGTTAATAAATAAGAAATTGAGGTTAATTATCTGCACTAAACTAGAGAGAGGTTCTCTGTCTTCCATTTTACTATGTAGTAAATAAAGAAATTGGCATGTGTTTATCAGCAAGTTTAAGGATTCTAATGCCTGCCTTCAATATTCCAAACATTTTATGGCCCTCATTTTCTGTAAAAAGCAAATGAATTTAATTGTGCTACTTTCTAGCATTTGACAGTGTTGGGGCTTTGTGTAAGAGAAATCAAAGCAATCAGTTATTTCATTAGTTTGATGGTGGAAAATGTGTCAAAAATAGTACCTGTCTTTGTGTACACTAAGGAAGGGATTGAATTGTTTTCTCTTTTAATTTGTTTGGGGTTATATAAATGATATAGCAGACACAACCTGATTATCCAGCTTCCTGAAAATTCATCTCTACAAATCCTCTTGACTTAGTTTATCTTTTTTTAAAGTCTCTAGCAATTTTTTAAAATGCACTAATGTGAATATTTTGAAGGTATAAATGGAAAATAATGCTTTTCCTTTAGCACACTCAAAGATCCAGAAACTGAGCCTACCAGTTAATTCCAACTATCACAGTACAAAGGCATTGCATTGCAAACAATCTTTCGTCATTGAAACAAAACTCTTCCACCCGATATTGTCATGAGTGAAAGGTGTAAGCCATGCAGAACAGAGAGGTTCAGACCAGGTTTGTTGAAAATGAACAGAGACATGCCTGGGTAGAGCAAAAATACATCTGTGCCCTGTGGGATGAAGGGGCAGTTATATGGGGCAAATTTGCAGGAGGTGGGCAAATTCCACAGAGTGTGGAGAGCTTTGGTGGGTTACGGTCCTTTGGCATGAATTTTGGGAGTGGGGCTAACTAGGTTCTTTGTGTCCTTTGTTTTAGGAGGAGAGGAGAGTTTGTGTAGGAACACATTAGGCCCCCAACAATGAGTATGAAAGGTAAAATCTGTACTAAGGATAAGGTAAAGAATAAGCCAGTTATCAGTATAGTCAGTGATGCCTCATCCTTTCACCCTGCTGTCTACTAAAGAATGACAAGGTTCATAAATTTGGAAAGGAGAGCTTCATTTCTACCTAAGGGCTACAGACTGCCGGTTGCTTCTAACAGGTTGAGAAGCAATAACCTTGGACAGAAACGTACAGGGGACAGAAATTTATGCTGAGTCCAGTGGCTTAATCTACATATTTAACAAGCTGTGGGAGGAGTCTTGCATATTTACGGAAGGAGAAACATGAGCTCGTGCAGTTGAGCTTCATAGGATCCATGTTTGGAAAATGGCAGTGTCAGCTGATTTGAGGGTGAAGTCTTTGGCCCTCCGACATCAAAAGTGAGGGCGAGGACCCTTCTGGTGCTTCCTGCATAGACTGGCCAGAATCACCCCCAGGGTCCTGCAGCCCCTCATCAGGAAGGAATGTGCAAAAAAGGAGAAGTAGCATTAGGATTTGATTGAAATCAGGGTTGGAGCAAGTCTTCCTTTAGGGAAGAAAACCTAATGGCAATTAATAAAGGAGGGGGTGTCTGACCTCCCCTCCTGTCATGGCTAGGATTTCAGTTTTAAGGTTTTTCTGGGGTCCCCTTGACCGAAAGGGGGCCCATTCAGTGGGTGGAGGGGGCTTAGAATTTTATTTTTATTTCTCATTACTTTAATATATCTTATTTTTGTCCTGCTATGAAGATCTTGGGACACAGAAACTAAATATAATGAATGACCATTCCGGCTGCCACTTTGGGATTTAAAGGTAGTCCATTGAAAGAGAACTGTAGAACTGTGGGGTCGGGTCCTTTACAGATATATTATGATGTATGCATCCTGCATATGGGAAGAGTATCACAATTTAATGATGAAGATACTACCAGCCTGAAATTGGGGTCCATTTGGTCTTTGAAAATCTAACCCAGTCTTATTCTACACCTATCAAATCCTTGCACCTGACAGTGCTGTCTTTTATAAAAACATTTTGAAAGCTGTTTCTTCATTAATATACAGCATTTTGAAATAGTGATTTTTATTTTACTGATAAATCTTCAAGAGATTTAATGACCAATATCAGTTTATCAACACTGGTCTCCAGGGTGTTGGGATGCACCCAAACCTTTCTAAACCCATTTAGTGACAACATAGCAGATTACCCAGCACGACAAACCACAGGACTAGACTGCACACCTATACTGGGTCTAATCCTGCCACCCGGTCCTTATCATTCATTACTATTAAATTATGAAAGAAGACAGTGGCATCAGCAAGATGGCAGACTGGGAAACTTGTGACCCTCTTTCCAGACCTTTAAAAGGTCCCAATTTAAAAACAAAAAACAAAAAGAGACCAACTAAAATAACTTTGTAGGAACTCTGAAACTTATTTAAAGATCTATGGCAACCCAGAAAATGTTCAATCAAGAAAAAGTCATGCACAATGGGGCAGAAATTTTGATGACACTTTTACTCTCAATTGCTCCATCTCCTCCCTGTCACATCACAGTCAGGAGGGGGCTGCCCAATTCCCAGTTGCCCCCAGAATCAGAAGGAGCAGAGTAGAGCTTATTTACAATGTTCTAAACTATCTTGGGCTATGCAAAAAACTGGTTTCTGTCTCATCTGAATCAGGCTCAACTAGGGGGTTACATAGCTGTCAGACTGGAAGAAGCCATAGAAGACAGGGTTGGGATCGCAATGTTTGAAAGCTGCGGGGGGACTGCAGACCTACAGATGCCTGGAGCAGGAGATTACAGACAAATATAATAGAACATCTAAGACTCAAAGAAAAAACCTGGGTGAATCTCTTTGGAAAATTAAGACTTTTAAGAACAGTACTGCATATGGGGGAAATTAAAGGAAAAACAGGAGAGTGTGCACACATATGCCCAGGCAGGAGACAGATCCAGAAAAGTCCTGAAAAGACTTTAAGCCTTAATCCCTGGCTGATACCAAGGCTCAGGACACACCATACTAATTAGTGCCAGTCTACAAAGCAAAGAAAGGGACTTTTTTTTAATACTCAACTTTCTCTTTTCCTTTTCCTTTCCTTTTTCTTTTCCTTTTCGTTTTCCTTTTTCTTTGTGAGACAGAGTCTCATTCTATTACCCCAGGCTAGCGTGCCATGGTGTCAGGCTAGCTCACAGCAAACTCAAACCCCCAGGTCCGAGCCATCTTCCTGCCTCTGACTCCTGAGTAGCTGGGACTATAATCGTCCACCATAACACCTGGCTAATTTTTCTATTTTTAGTAGAGATGGGGTCTTGCTCATGCTCCAGGCTGGTCTTGAATATTCACCTTTCAACAGAAAATTATAAGGCACACAAAGAAACAGAAAAACCTGGCCCATTCAGAAGGACAAAATAAATCTCCAGAAACCATCTCTGAAGAAACACAGTCATTAAACTTACTAGAAAAGTCTTTAAAACCACTATCTTAAATACTGTCAAAGAACTAAAGGGAACCATGGACAAAGGACTAAAGGAAATAAGTAAAATAATATATGAATAAGATGAGAACAACCACAAAGATAGAAATTGTAAAAATAAAAACTCAACAAAAATCCTGGAGCTGAATAATACAAAAATAAATTTGAAAAATTCACTAGAGAAATTCCAAAGCAGACCTGAATACAAAGAAAAATATACAACCTGCCAAAACTGAACCTAAAGAAACAAGAAAACTGAACAGACTTACAGCTTTTCCCCTAAGTTCAGGATTATTACAAGGATACCTGCTTTCACCACTTCTACTAAATGTGGTACTAGTTGTCCTAACCAGAGCAATTTACCATAAAAGAAATAAAAGGTATCCAAATTGAAAAGAAGTAAAATTGTTTCTGTGTACAGGCAACATAGTCTGATAAAGCAGAAAACTGTAAAGATTCCATATATATATATATATGTTAGAACTAAAAAACAAATTCAGAGAAGTTGAAAGATGCAAAATCAACCACAAAATCCATTGCATTTCTTCATATACACTAACAATGAACAAGGCAAAAAGAAAATTATCACAATTCCACCTACAATGGCATCAAAAGAAATAAACTTGACCAAGAGGGCTGACAAAGTTATTTTTGCTTGATCAAACTTCAGTCAAACTCTTGAAACTTCTCAGCAGTTCTCAACCTGTGGGTCGTGACCCACAGGAACTGTATTAAAGGGCCGCAGCATTAGGAAGGTAGAGAACCACCAGGCCCACCTATATACTTTCTCATAAAATCCAGTTTTAGGCTTGGTGCCCATAGCTCAGTGGTTAGGGCACCGGCCACATACACCAGGACTGGTGGGTCCAAACCCGGCCCAGATCTGCTAAACAACAAGGACAGCTACAACAGTAACAAAAAAGTAGCCAGGCATTGTGGCAGGCACCTGTAGTCCCAGCTACTTGGAAGGCTGAGGTAAGAGAATTGCTTAAGCCCAACAGTTTGAGGTTGCTGTGAGCTATGATTCCACAGCGCTCTACCAAGGGCGACATAGCGAGACTCTGTCTCAAAAAAAAAAGAAAAAAGAAAGAATCCAGTTTTACTGAAAACCCTGTTCAGTCAGTTTAAGAAGAACCTTTCGCCGGATATCCAATCACCCTCAATATCTCATTAGCTTCCTCATCCTCCACCATCCCCCAGGAGATGTCTGATCATCCTGGCCTCTTGCCAGTAACAGGAACATACTTAACATCACTGAACTGCACAATTAAAAATTGTTAAAATAGAAAAAACTATTAAAGGAAAATGAATTGGGAAAATATGAACCCTTTTCACATTATCAAAAATGTTGAATGTAAAATATTACTGCTGAAAGAAATGTTGTATTATGAACACTTAAGATTCCTTAAAAGATAAATGTATGGGCAGGGTGCAGTGACTCATGCCTACAATCCTAGCACTCTAGGAGGCAGAGTTGGGTAGGTTGCCTGAGCTCAGGAGTTCGAGACCAGCCTGAGCAGGAGCAACACATTGTCTCTCCTAAAAATAGAAAAAACTAGCTGCACATTGTGGTGGGTGCCTGAAGTCCCAGCGATTCCTCCTAAGAGTATTGCCTGAGCCCAAGACGTTGAGATTGCTGTGAGCTAGGTTGATGCCACAGCACTCTATCCAGGGTGAGAGAGTGAAACTCTATCTCAAAAAACTTAAAAATAACTAACTAAATAAATGAATGTATGCACCATCTCTTACACACAATAGTTTATACCAGTGTTTTTCAACCTTTCTTATCTCACAGCACACTTGAATCTATAGTTAAACCTCCACAGCACACATAAATTATGTTAATTTAAAAAAGAGAGAGGGAGCTGGTGGCGCCTATGGCTCATCAAGTAGGGCGCTGGCCCCATATACCGAAGGTGGCAGGTTCAAACCTGGACTCGGCCAAACTGCAAAACAGAATAGCCGGGCATTGTGGTGGGCACCTGTAGTCCCAGCTACTTGGGAGGCTGAGGCAAGAGAATCGCCTAAGCCCAGGAGTTGGAAGTTGCTGTGAGCTATGTGACGCTACGGCACTCTACCAAGGGCGATAAAGTGAGACTCTGTCTCTACAGGGGGGAAAAAAGACAGAGCTAAAAAAAAAAGAATATACTTGCTGTGCTTTGATTAAAGATCTTTAAAATTTTTCGAGGCACATCTAAAATCTCACGGCACACCAGTGTGTCATGGCACACAAACTGAAAAATCAGTGGTTTATGCTGTCACTAGCTAACTGTGACTCATTCTATTCAAACAAAGGCCATGCTTCTATCTTTCATGCTTGTATACTTGCCTCCTTTTTTCAAACATCTTTAATTAAACTATCAACCTGCAGTCCGAGATTCTAAAACTTGAGAGCTAGATAGCTTCCAATTATTAAAATCAGGATGAATTTATAGAATGGTTAGTAGACAAATTTTGTCCTAAATCACAAGAATTGAGGAAAGTAAGCTTGAAGTTAATCAATTTTAAAAGCTCACTGTGCAAAGAAAGGACAAAATCAAATTTTAAAGAATGTGACTATAAACGACTAGTATGTGGGAGTTGGGTAGGTTATGGAACTGTATTTTATATGATGGTTACATGAATCTATACACGTGTTAAAATTCATAGAACTACCCACCAAGAAAAAGAGTCAGTAAAATTTTTTTAGCAGCACAGATCCTTGTTCCTCTTCATTATTTCCTTCATTGTTTTCTCCCAGTCATAGAATCCACATGTGAGTCCTCTCCATTGGCTACAAGGATGATATTTGTACTTTCAGAGGGTATGAGAGAATAGCTAATAACTATCTTCAAGTCTTAGACATGCAACAGTATTTTTAAGCAACTGAAAGAAAGTTAATCAGCATCAGGTGTGTGAAATGGCATTCCATTCATGGTCTCTCCCAGTTCCACTATTGATCTCTTCCTAGCTTTAGGAGAAGTGTGCACACAATAAATATTAACCACCAGACATAGGCCAGCAGCTCCGTGTTCCAGAATATGCCTCTTGTCAGCTCCCCCTGAGAAATAATCAGACCTACATTTAATATACTTGTAGCAATAGTAAAGTGCCTCCGGGATATGATGTGAAAAGTGTAAGTCAGAAATCATTTTTGCTTTATTTATTATGCTGTCATTTACTGTCATGTGGTAAAGGTCAAAGAATCTAATTCCTTTCACTGCTGGGATTATAGCAACTTTTCCCTTTTTATGCAGATTTCAGATTTGAAGGATGCTTAGCTGGGCTCTTATTGAAACCTGAGGCAGCTGACCTAGTCTTCCCTTTGTCCACCCACAGTCCGAGTTTTACATGGAGAAGAGTGAATGCAACCCAAGTCATCTTGCTGTTACCTTGTCATCTCTTGGGTGTCCTCCTGAGATAAGATTAAAGCATAGCATCTATTATATGTGAATTTGCTTACGTCGATGCCCTTCATTAAATGCATTTGAAAACTGACTTGTGTTCTTTAGGTGTTGATAATGTTCTCCCGCGCACCTATATTTAAAATGTTCATATGTCCTCCATTATGAAATTTTGCATGAATTCTAATTTTCTTTTGAATATTGTCATGAAATCTTACCTGAGTTCCAGGGGATTTTTGTCATTTACTTAAATTTTGCAGTAGCGGTGTCTCACTCCTTTCACCCTAGTCCTGGAGGGCAAAACAAAACATTTAAAAGGAAAGTAATGGAATGTTCTTAAGAAAAAAATTTGAAAGACTGAGAAAGACAATTTCTTCATGCAGCCATTCGGAATTGTGTTTTACCAACTATGTGCTAGGGTTGCCCTAACAAACTACTACACACCAGGTGGCTTAAAACAACAGAAATAAGTTGTCTCATAGTTCCAGAAGAGTGGACCCTGCTCCCTCTGAAAGCCCTGGGGAAGAACCCTTCCTTGTGTCCCCCAGCTTCTCATGGTGGCTGTCAACCTAAGGCACTTCTTGGCTTGTAGCTGCATCCTGCTACTCTCTGCCTCCACCGACACATGGCCTTCTCTCTCCGTGTTTCTTCACATTATCTCTGAAGGCTCCAGACCCATCAGGTGAAGATTCCACTCTACTCCGGGATAGCCTCTTCCGAACTAATTACATCTCCAATGACCCCATTTCCAAATAAAGTCACATTCTGAGGTACTGGGAGTTAGGACTTCAACAGATCTTTTTAGAGGACATAGTTCAACCCATAACACCTTCCAAAAACAGTTGATGATTCTTGTTCTAATGTTTGGACTGCCTACACATCAAACTGCTCATGTGGGATTTGTGTGGGGTGTGACCCTGCATTGGTAACAAATAAAACAGCCACCTGAGAGCTGTCGTCTGCCCTTTCTTCATGCTCCCTCCTGTTTACTTGATTCTCCTTCTCCTTCTCCCCTCCTATGTCTACCCTATTACTTACTGAATCCTGTTCACCCTGCTCTTACCCGCAGCATGTATATGAATCTATTTGTTCTCAGCTCCATGTTTCTTGCCACCCACATTCAATTGCTTCTCATGGATAAAGAGCTCGTAGCCTGAATAGTCCATCATTCTTTGACCAGCTTCTTCCTTTCTCATTCGATTGATCTGAAACCTCTCAACTCACTTGTCTAAATCTCACTAAAGCTGGACTTCATGTGAGGAAACTCCTGTGCATCACACCCATATTCTAATGGCTTATCTCCCTCATTGCATGGGAAAGTCTTCCAGTTCCTGATATGAGCTACCATCAGACTCAAGATTCCATGTGGGTGGAGAAGATCTGGGGAAGAGAGAAAGTAAAGACAGAAAAGGCAGCATTTGCCCATCAACTCCAACCTCTGCCTCTCTATTCTTCTTGGGCAGCCACCACCTTAGAGTAATAAACCATTTGTTTAATCACTTTGCTTTTCTCTGACTGCTAGTAATGAAATGCTGCACTCTCTAAAATAATTTCCTGACTATTTGCTAAGATTCATCTCTGACATTTCATTAAATATGATCATTTAACTGTACAAGTACAAATGCATTTTTAATTTAGCTTACTGCAGATATTACAGATGTGGAGAAATGAATTCATATTGCTCTAGGACAAATATATCATTCACATATGCATGCCACAAAAGAACAAATTATTAAAAATTACTGAAACTTCCTTGAAGATTTATATTAACTTTTCCATTTCCAATCTCTATGTCATTGTGAAAACATATAGCATGTCACTTTGTCAACCATGATTCTATGAAGAATGTGTGGGCAGTTCCATCAGGATCTTGATCAATAGCTACCATTTCTGTCATCGAAACACTGTGTGGTACTAAAAGAAATGGAGATTGAGTTTCAAGTGCAAAGTTATGAGGTTAGCCATCTTACACTACTATTAGCAGGAGGCTGTTTGCCTTCTCTACAAAAGAAAACAGTGATAGCAAGTGTGTCTTCTGTTCCATGAATGATAGATCCAATGGCAAGTCATGCTAAAGTTCCACGTAATAAAAAAGGACTCAGAATGTAAACCATCATTTTTTGAGTGTCTTCTCAGTACATATTCAAAACTGATAAAAGAATAAACTTGGTTTGGGGCCTTGAGCTACAAAATATAGAACTCACTAGGCATAAGCTAACAATTACAGATGATTCCTGACTTATAATGGTTCAATTTGTGATTTTTTAGACTTTATAATGGCACAAAAGCAATGCACATTCACTAGAAACCATACTTTGAATTTCGATCCCTTCCCAAGCAAGCAATTTGTGACATGTACAGTACTTCCTCACAATGCTGTTCTGGCACTTTTAAGGTAGGCTAATCTAAGCTATAATGCTCAGTAGGTTAAGTGTATCAAATGCATTTTTAGCTTTCAATATTTTCAACTTAATTATGGTTTTATTGGGACGTAACCCCCCTGTAAGTCAAGGAACACCTGTATTGTCTCATAGGGTAGAATGTATTTTTATTGCTGTGGAAAGAATCTTTATGGTATACTTTAGACAGAAGACCAAAACAAAATAATAGAGGCAATTGCTTGAAGCAAATGCATTCCAAATGTAGAAGTAAGCACCTCATCGTTTCCAGATATCAAAAAAGCTAAAATAATTCAAAGATCCTTGAAACTTAAGACATGAATGAAATAAAAATAAAAAATAAATATAGATAAAAAGCAAATTCCCTTCCCAGCCTATTCCTTTATGAGTTTTAATCCCACATTTAGACAATGTAAAAGATTTCATCCCCATACTGAGATCACTCACACACAGTTAAGTTCTCCGTGTGGTTTTCAAATCATCCGCCAACCTAAAGATTTGAGATTTCAAAGGGACCTTTAAGATCAGGTGTATTATTTTAAAAATAAGTAAAACAAGGCCCAAATAAGCTGCATGAATACCCACACCAAACCGAAAGCCAGGGTGCCTGGTTCCTGGTCAGCACCTGCTTCTCGGGGAATTCCCACAGGCCATATTGGCAGGAAACCTAAGCACCACTCTGCCAATCGGTATATTGAACTCTACAACCAAACGGCCAGCCTGCAGCTGAGCAGTCGGCCATGCCTGAGTGACACACGGCTTACATGGCAAGAAGGTATAGGAATGTGCCTCATCAGCTTTTCAAAAATACCTAACTAAACTCACAGCTCTCCTGTGAGGAGATCTCCTAGTTTAAAACTTGTTAGAAAACTTGTTAGAAGACATGGTGGCAACTGAGACAAAGCGAGAGCTGGGAGACGCCGCTGCCGCCAGCACGGCCGGAGGGCTGAGCCGACACTGGGGGCTGTCCGCGGGCCCCGCACTCTCTCGATGAGTCGGAGAAGTCCCGTGGTAGCTGAGTAAGATGGACGGTAGCTTTGATTGTGATTGTGGTGAGCTGGAGCCACCAGATCACTAACAAAAGACATCTTCTGTTAACCAACAGCCGCCAGGGCTTCCTGTTGAAATATATAGCCACAAAGGAAAAAGAGAAGCAAAACGGAAATAGTGCTTCCCAGCACCTTAGAATGATGCTGCTCAGGACCGGTCCGACACTGAATGTGTCTGCACTGTGAGGAGACTGTTCGTAGAAGCCTGCTGTGTG
>CAUYON010072550.1:0-13764 GCA_963573935.1 Arctocebus calabarensis | reverse complement strand
TCTTTATATAGTGATCAAGAAAATGCCATGAAGGCTATCTGTAACAGTACGATGAAAACATTTCTGAATGTATATGAATCATGCCCTATGATTGCACCAATGTACAGAATTATGATTCAATAAAATTATTTAAAAAAAAAATCCAGAAAAAAAAAAAAAAGAATCCTTTTTCTAACAACTTGAACGTTTTTTCCTTCTGTAAGGCCTCCCCTCCAGGCTGGTTTTGCTCAAAGTCCAAGTAAGCATTCATCTTTACTGGAAGGTTTTCTAAAAGTTGGAGTATCTTCTAAGAGTAACTTGAGGAAAGAAGCTATGTCTTTGTGTCCTAGCAATGTCCAAGCCTAGCACAGTGCCTGGTTTGTGGAAATAATGAATTAATTAACAGATCATTCAGTGATAAGCCAACTACAGAACATTGCAGAGCTCCTCACCACAATGACCCCTCACTGGCAATGGGGAATCTTCATGCCAATAAAACATCAGAATATTTAATCAGTCACCTCCAACATCTGCATTCTTAAATCAAAGAAGCAGGCTACGAAGACTCCCTGGTACTCTTCATCTGTCTAGGTATGATTTGATGTGATTGATATTCTTTTTCTACCTACCAACAGTAACCCACTTTCCACCCCAACTGCCAGTAGAGCTGCATTTAATTAAATTAGAATCAGCACAGGAAAAGCAAAGAAAAAAGTCCATGTAGCTATTACAAAAATAAGAGGGAAAACGATGTCTTCCCTTATTCACTGGATGTGGACGTGTGTTTGCCATAAATTAGACCCACTGTGAGAATGAAGCCAAGACTCCTATCTGGCAAATATCAGATTGAGACATACGAGAGGATTTTTCATTCTCAACTTAATTCTGTTCAGTTTATTTGGAATGGCATAATATTCAGACAGCATCAAGAAACAACACGGCTAGGAGGCTTCCAAATACAGTGGAAGATGGTTAATGATCAAACTTTCTGAAGTCAAGAACATCATGTTTTATTACTATTTGGAGTTCAAATTTAAAAATGAGTCTTTTATGTGATCTTGTTTATGCATGGAATCTAAAATAGTCAAATTCTGAAAGTAGAGAGCAGAATGAGGGCTGCCAGGGGCCAGATGTGGGAGAAATGCTGGTCAAAGAGTACAAACTTTCATGTATAAGATGAATAAGTTCTGGGGACCTAATGTATAGAATGGCGACTAGCCAATAATTCTGTATCATATACTTCCCATTTGCTATGAAAGTTAACCTGAAGTATTTTCACCACACCACTCACACACAGATAACTACAGATGTATTAATGAACTTGATTGTAGTCATCATTTCACAATGTATCTGTATATCTTGTATACCCTGAATATGTACAGTTTTATTTATCCAATTATATTTTAACCCATCTGGGGATATTTTAAAACTCATTCTTTTCTTATTCTATTGTTACTGGGAAGTATAACATAGGGCAGGAATTTAAAAGAGAAATTGTCAAAATCTTTTATAACAGCATCATTTAGAGAAGCATCATTTTTCGGTTTTTGAGATCTGGACATTCTCATTTCTGACACAAATGTCCTTTCTTATTGTTTAGTTTTATCTCCTGCTTCAGCTGTCTTTCTAAATGAACAACTAGAAGGAAAATGCAGAAAGTGCTGCCCTTTCAGCATCACAAGGAAACTGCTCCTTGCTTACGTGGAGAGTTAGAGTCTCAGAGCCTCGCAAGCCGGACTGTAGGATTGCATAGAGAAACTTGTTTTCTTCTGGTATCTGTTCTGTCCTTTCCATAAGATTTGTTTGAATGCTGGCTCAAACACTTACCGTCAATGTGAGAAATCACCCAACCTTAAAAAGCCTCTATTACTTCCTCTGTAAAATGGGAATGAAAAAAAAAAAGATCTATAGCCCAGCGCTCTCATAAGGATTCAACAGGATCCTGAGTGAAAGCCGCCATTACTGAGTGGGCACACTTTAAAAATCTTTTCTCTTTTTCCTTCTCCCTGGTCCCTAACTTGCACCTTTAATTAATAGAAAGTAAACTGATCTTTGTATCAAATTGCCATTGGCAGTCATTATGTCTCTTCCCCTTACTGTGTGGGCTCTGAAACTCTTTACCCCAGGGTGGCCAGTCTGCCCCTCTTGCCCAGGGAAAAACCAGGGCTCCTTGGTGGTCTTTGCATGTAATTTACTGTATTTAGCCAGTGCCAAATGAAGGCAAGTCCTGCCCCATGTGTCATTATTCCCTAGCGCACACAAGAGAAGCAGGAGACACAGTATGTGATGGGATTTTAATATAGTAAATAGTATGTGTTTCATTCCCAGCACCTTATTTAACCTACTGTGTCCTGTCTTACTGGAGCTAGACCATGGGGCCTCCGCTGCTCATGGCTGAGGTGGTACAACTGAACAGCAGAAAAAGGACTCAAGGAAAACACCATAGAGTCAAAGAATAGATAAAGAACCAGACCTCCCTGTCTCCAGACTAGATTCAGAAGCATCTGACTAAGGGAGAGGATCAGAAGCAGAAATGGAAAAGAAGGAAGCTGGGATGCTGCGGAGACCTCGGGAAAGATGCTGGAAGGCGATGGGGAGGAGGAGGGCGGGCGGGGAGCAAGGGAGCACTACAGATCGGCTGGGCACACAGGAGCAGCACTGACCGGCTCTCACTTTTCCAAGTCAGTCTGAGAAAGTAGGTGATGCCATATCCCATGCCCTGCAGGAGGCCAGCGCAGAAGCCTATATATGTGTTGTGCTGGGCTAAGGCGGGGCCGAGCTAGAGTCACACGGGGGCAGGGCGATAGGAATGAGAGGGCCACAGGAGAGTTCTCTATGTGCCCCAGAGTGACATGGTTTTAGCAGAGAGCAATGGGCCCTATCACCAATGCCCTCATTGGCATTATTCAAAAAAAAACAAATAATTCTATCATCTAAACCAGCATATCACGGTTTTAATGAACATCTTGTCATTTACTTGTAAGGCTAAATATTTTTTCATAGATTTATTAGCTTTCCATTTAGGTTTTTTTTCTCTAAATGAGGAACTTAGCTATTTCTTATTAATTTGTAAGAACTCTTCATACATTAAAGATATTATTATTTGCCAACATTCGCAAATATTTTTCCAACTTTATTTATGTTTTGGTCTTTCAATGCAGAAGTTTCTTTTCCCCTTTTTAGACTCAGGCATTATTATGCCGGTACTCACTACGGGTGAGCTCGGTACTTCATTTTCACTATAATTTCTCTAATCCCACAGTGTTCCTGAAAGGTGAGTCTTACCACTCCATTTTGCAGACCACAAAACCGATGCTTAAGACTGAATAATTTGTCAAAGTTAAAGTGCCTGCAGAAGGAATTGCTGAAATCCAAGTCTGTTATGTCATGCAGGGTTTGGGGCTTCTGCACTTATCTAATGACATGTAGGAAAAGTAGAGCTTAGAGGAAACTTCCTGCCCACTGCTTCTTACACTGGAGAAGGTGGCAAATTAGTACAAGGAACTCTGTTTGAAACATTAAGAGTGTACAAAGTAAATAATGTAAATAGTACTGCACCTCGCAGGCAATAAGCATGATAGTTATTAACCCAAGAGGAGGTGGGCAAGCAAAGTTCTTTAGGGGGTGAAGGGTTGACAATTGTTAGCCTGCAAGGCTCTTCAATGTGTCATAAGAAGAATGAAATCTATACAAGCCAAGCTAAGGCCCATCACGTCTATCTAGGCGCCATCTCAGTAGAGCCACTGGTGGCAGCACACATTGTCCTGGGGGATCCTGACCTGGCTCAGAGGAATGAGTCCCTTCCATCTGACAATGCTCTCTTCTGACCAGAGAACATTGTGAAGGGGCAGCAACTCTGGGCATCATTTGCTCAATTCATCGATGGTTAGTTTGCATTGGCTTAGATTTAGAATCACAAATTTCATATTCAAAAAGTCTATAGAGCATATCGATTTTACTAGCCCCATTCCCACACCCAACAACCCTTTATTGCTCTTGAGAAAAGAAAAAGCAAGGCTCAGAAGGGTCCACATGATTAGCTTAACTTCACCCAGCTTGTTCACCACAAATCTAGGTCTAGAATTTCAGTCTTTTAATTTCCATTATATGGCTCTTTGTTCCATGTAACATGGTCTATAGAATTTCAGAAAATCTAATCTCTTCCAGTCTGATTTTCAAAAGAGAAAGGGCCTGTAAAGATACTATGAACTCTAAAGGCTATGTTAATCAGTTTGATGAAATAGTTCAGATTGTATATGAAACCAGCTCATTGTACTCCTTGATTCCACTAATGTACACAGCTATGATTTAATAATAATAATAATAATAAAAAAGATACTATGAACTCCCCCAGTAAGGGCTTGGGCAACCAGATATCCTCTGGTTTCTTAACAGTGATTTGTTCTGTCTAGAGCCAACCAAGTTTGTTTTTTTTAATTTTATTAAAAAGTAGGTTTTAAGAAAGCCTATTTTAATATGATTAGGTACTATTTATTGAACACTTAATAAGTACCTGGAACTACTGAGAATTTTTACATAAATTAAATCCTCAACACAATTTTATGAAGTAGGTTCTTAAATTTCTTTTTCATAGGTGAGATACTGTGGTTCAGAGAAAATAAATAAATATGTTCCTGCAGCACATGGCAGAACTGGGAATTCAGACTCAGGCCCAGAGTGTTATTGGTCAGGAGACAGAGTGGAGGCAACATGGTGGTGGTAAAGCTCAGTCTCTGGAAGTGGAATGCCCAGGAATGAGGCTCAACCCCTCCACCACTCAGTAGCTATTCAACCTTGAGCAAGTTATACACCTTTCCCAGGCTTCAGACCTCTGCTCTACAAAATGAGAATATGAATGAACATTAGTGCTACCTCATAGAGTGCCCATAAGAATTAAAGAGGACAATTCACATTAAATGTTAAGCAATGTCCAGAACATACTCAGAATTTAACATGTATTACCAAGTATCATCATTATTATTATTCAAATTCTCAATCAGTATGTTGATACTGGAAGGAAAAAAAACACCCTCTGATGATCTTCTGCCTGCCATGGGAAAGGAAGGAGAAGGTTTGGGGCTCCTGCTGCTCCCACATATGGTCAGAGTAGAGACAACAGACAGGCCTTACCTGGAAATGGGGCTTAATTGAACAACACTGGTTGGGGTGGCTGGGCTCCTGCTGTCAGATGCTGCCAGGCAGCTTGGCCACACTCCAGAATGAATCTGCCTAAACTTATATTCTATTCTGTCAACATCTCAGGCACACAAGTATCCTAAGATAAGGTCTACCTTCTTCTAGATAATGCCACCATTGATAACACTGGTCTTCAAGAACATCTGCACATTGTCAAAGTACAATGACTCTACGGTCACCACACTGGTGAGACTCAGACAAGCCCGGAGAAGAATCAGGCACTAGACAGAGATCCCTGCCTTTGAGAGAGACTCTGCCTCGTTTCCGGTCCCTCCAGTGTCAGACTGTGAATCACATCTTAGCAGATACCACTGGATCTTGAAACAGCCTCAGCCCAAGTTCATGATTCAACTAGTTTTGGTTTTTTGAGTTGCTAACAGCCCCTATGACATTAAATTCTCCTGGAAGTGATGTGACCACATTATCTCTACCTTAAACAAGTAAAGAAGTCGGGTTGAGGGTGTGAACAGAAAAGAGCAGATGAAGGTAAATATAAATATTTTATTCATTGTTAAGACACAGAATTTCATTAACAGGGCCCAAATATGGTGCTTTTAATGAATCTATAATATTTACTTTCTATCCTGAAGTTAGTACATCCCTTTAATTCAAAGTCCCAGGTGTACATAAAAATCACATATATGAATTTTTTTAACAAATGGCCAACAATTTTGTGGTACTGAAGTACTCACTTTGGCCTAGACACTGACTTTTCATATTGAGATAATTAGCGAGAATAAGACTCAGACAGATCCACATCAGAACTATGAAACTACAGTAAAACAATTGCAGTATCTTATAAATCAAAGGAACTTACTGACTGTTCCAATCATTCACATCCCAGATGCCAGGCAGATACTATGTCAAAGAATTCTCTTAGGAAGACCAAGAAGACAATATTTCCCTGCTCAAAGAGGGTCACAGTCTTGAGGAGGGAGGCTCTTAAGGAAAGCCAGCAGTTTCATTATAAAGCAATACATGCTCTGACGGAGTAACAGAAGTGGAACTAGAAGAGCAAAGAGACAAGTTCCTAATTCTCCCTAAAGCAGAGAGGGATTACAGAAGAGAAGCAAGTGCTGAGCCTCAGGGATTCAGGAGTTGCCAAACAGGCAAGAAGGGGGAGAAAGCAAGTTGGTACACAAAATGTGTCCATGTAAAAGTCCAGCCAATGAGAGTACACAGCCCCTCAGTCTTGCTTGCAAGTTATTCCACATGATAGGAATAAAGAACAGGGTTTCTATGGAGGAGGGTTGAAGATGCAGCAGAGATAAACTACGACTTCATTCGCTGTGTGATAGACAGACTTTGAAGGAGTGGTAAGCAGGACAGTGATACCACCAATTTGTAATTTATAATAGAAAATGAAGAAGGTAGATTGGACAGGAGTTCATGTAAGGAGGAAGACGCCAAAAAGGAAAGTTTGTAATAGGCCAAAGGATGCAGAATAAGAATCTGATCAAAGGTGAAAGCCTTTAGATAGGAAGGGGTGAGGACTTCATGCGTTGTTCGGCAGAGGAGTTGCCAGGATTTGATGGATGATTGGCAGAAGGTAAGGAGAGGGTAGAGACAGGAGGCGGTGAAGGATAAAACTCAAAACAGGCAGTGTCAGAGTCAACAGGAATAAGAGACAGAAGCAGAGAATAGAATACCTCATGAGAACGTGCAAAGAAACATGCATGGTGAGAAGGCAGACATCTGAGGACAGCTATAAAGGAACCTGAACCATCAAGACCCCATTTTTGCATGCCTCCCATTTCTTCCTTTGATGGTGTCAAAACTGTCTAGCAAACACTTTATGCTACTCATGCAACATTTTTTTTTTTACCATAAAATGCTTACATAGAAAGAATGCCTGCTTAAAGCTAGTATTAATGCTTTTCCCCCATTGTGATGCTTAATTGTTTATGTGTCAACTTAATTGACACACGAGTTCAGAGATTTTGGCCAAACATTATTCTAGCTGTATCTGTGAAGGTGTTTCTAGATGAGATTACTGTCTGAATCAGTAGACTGAGCAAAGCAGACGGCCCTTCCCAGTGTGGAAGGTCCCAGCCACTCAGTCAAAGACTTGATTTGAACAAGAAGACTGGGACTGCTTTAGTAGGGACATTGATCTTTTCTGAGTCTAGGTCTCACCCCGAAACACCTGCTTTTTTTGTGGGGGGTATGAGCCTACAAACTTTTAGAAACTACAATACATGCTATTGACTCTATGTCTCTGAAGAGCCCCAACTAATACACTTACTAAGATTGTTTGCAAAATGAAATCACACACTGATGAACACACACGCACACACAAAAGCATTTCACAGTGTTACTCTTGAGAGAGAGATTGAACTGAAAAATGGTTCACTTTACATTTCTATAATTGTATGTTATTAATAATTTTTAACCTTGACTGTGTATGATTTTACTTTTTAAATAATAGAGTCATCTCATCAGAAAGAATATGTTTCATTGATTATATATTCTTCTTTTCACCATTCTATATAATTGAAAAAATACACTCAACAGGTGTGTGTCTGTGTATATATAGAGTGCGTCTAAAAAAGTATACACATTTTAAGAAAGAAAAAAACTGTATTAAAATTGTAACACTCAATATATACCAATAACAAAAGACGGATACAAGTCGTATTTGAGCACTTCTTGTAATTGCAGAAGTCAAACATGATCTGAGAATTAAAATTTATTTTATAGATATATGCATACACGTACACAGAAAAAGAACTGAAAAGACCTATACTAAATTGGCAATTACTTCTGATTTAAGACTGAAGTGATTGTCAAGGAAGAGTCAGCTGGGATTTTTTTTTTTTTTTTTGAGACAAAGTCTCACTATGTCACCCTTGGTAGAGTACTGTAGCATTATAGCTCACAGCAACCTCAAACTCTTGGGCTTACCTGATTCTCTTGCCTCAGCCTCCCAAGTAGGTGGGACTACAGGCGCCTGCCACTATATATATATATATATATATATATATATACACATATACATATGTATGTATTTTTTAAATTGTAGTTGTCATTGTTGTTTACCAAGCCTGGGCTGGGTTTGAACCCGCCAGCCCTGGTGTATGTGGCTGGCACCGTAACCACTGAGCTACAGGTGCCAAACCAAGAATTTTTTGTTTGTTTGCTTAATTTTCTTCTTCTTGATAATGTGCATGCTTTACTACAAAAATATAATTATATTCTTATTTGTCATTATTCAAGAAGAAGAAAACTAATGATTAATAATAATAATAATAATGATTATTTCAAAAATTATTTCCCCAAAGCCTAAAAATTTAGCAGTTATATTCACCAAACTGTATTCTTCCTTTGTTTAATAATTCTGCCTGATCATTTAGATAGGAAAAAAAATGTGGTTTTCTATGCAAATTTCAAGGTTTTTTGAACGTGTGTCTCTTTCATAGACCTTGACCCTCTCCGAGTACATAAGCTCACAAGTGGCCTAACCACTGCCAGCTAAAAAGCAGTAATTCTGGTATTACATGTCTGGAACAGGAGAGAGAAGGAGAGAGTGTATCCATCTGGTGTTTTAAATAAAAGTCCTGATGTAGTCATACATATACAGGCAGGTCTGAAGGGGAGTGGGAATGTGTGCTGCCTAGCAACCACCCTTTCTTTCCTAAGCTTTTTGCTATATCTCACTTTTTTAATACGCCTCTTACCTTCCAGCCTGTATAGATTTCACTCATATAATAAACACGTAGGGGAGAAGCACCCTCAGAATGAGATTCCTCTTCTCCCTTCTCCCATGATTAAGTCATATGGAACTGAATCTCATGAACTTCTATATAATGATTGCATTTTAAACTTATTCTTATTTTTAATTTTGGTAAAAAACCATGAAGCATCAAATTTATCATCTTAACCATTTTTTTTTCATCTTAACCATTTTAAGTGTACAGTAGAGAAGTACTAAGTGAATTCACATTGCCAGGCAACCAACCTTTAGAATATTTCTGTTTTGCAAAATGAAATTCAATATCCATTAAACAATACTTCCTCTTTTCTTCATCCGGTCGCTGGCAACCACCGTTCTAGTTTCTGTCTCTAAGAATTTGACTGCTGTCGATCTGTCATGGAGGTGGAATCATACAGTGCTTCTTTTTATAACTGGCTTATTTCACTTAGCAAAGTGTTCTCAAGGTTCATCCATGTGCCACGGTTTCCTTCCTCTTTAAGGCTGACTACTATTCCAGTGTATGTCTATATCAAATTTTGTTTATCCATTCATCTGTTAATGGACATAGGTGCCTTCCATGTCTAGGCTATTGGGAATAGTGGTGCTATGAACATGGCAAATAATGTATATTTTAAAGCTATTTTTAAAGTGCTTATCTTGAAAAAAATGCTAAAAGATTAGCATCTGACTGTTCTCAGAGACCTAACCAGGGTGTCTCAAATGGCCACAGAAATGTTAAGCTTCCCCCATTCTCTCTATTGATGGTGGACAGTCCCTAGAGCATAAAGCCAGGCTATAGATAGAATCTAGAAGAAGAAGCATCTTATAATAAATGGTCTGGTTGGTGCACATCTCTCCTTCCTTGGGTTCAGTTTTTTGTGACTCTTTTGCATACTGAAAATGGTAAGCCCTTCAGGATCAATATCGGGAAACTCTTTGAGGAAAAGGGACCCAAACTGTTCTTCCTGCTGCTAATTTTGGAAAAGAACTCCTGGGAGGGGTTACTTGTAATCCAGTCAATCCCATCCAGGTCACCACAGCAGGATTCCCAGATAGGACAATGAGATAAAAATTCGAGATCAATGAATGTGTCATGAGCAATCCATAGGTGTGTTGCCAAATTTTGATCAATGTGCAAATTTTAATTTTTCCACAATTGAGCATATAGATTGTTACTACAGAGCCTTAGTGGAATATTGAACAGGGAAAGAGGCTCATGATGTGTGCGTGTGGGAGGAAGCAGTATAATTTGCTCTAAGTTAAACATACGGGTACCATGTTACATCATGCTGCATCAGAGAAAATGCAGGAACTTTGACCCATGAGGAAGTTAAGCCTGGGTGGTCTGGGCAGTAAAATTCCTGCTCCAACCAGAAGGCAAATGAAAGAACTGCATGATCACTGTGGATATCTTTATAGATGCCATAAAACTCTGCTGTGTTTCACAGCAATTGTGTCTAAATAAACACCGACTTGTTAATATGGCCTACAATTTATTGATACTCAAATGTGACACACATAAAAAGTGTGTATTAGAGTTTAATAACCACAAAAGAATCTTTGAGACACACTGTCCAAATGCTGGTTTTCTAGAAATGTGCACTACATAGCAATACTCATCTGGACTACGCGACAGCAGAGACTAAGAGACTAAAGAACCGGAGATGAAAATACCAGGCCCCCTCTCGCTTTTTCCTATCAGAGACATGATTAATAATTTATTTGGAAATAGTAAAGCAAAGTGCAAATGCATTTACTTTTAATTGTCATTTGTGTCAATAAAAGAATAACAATAATTTTAAATTTAAAAGGTCCGAGTTAGTTTTCAAAGTCTCTTGCTTACATTTAATTGTCAGCCCAATGTCCTGTTCTGTGTGTTGGCAATGGATTGCTAACCTCTGCAAGGCTAAATAAATTATGTATTTTGTATTTTGTAACTTGCCCAGAAAGGGAAGACATTGCACCCTCGACTTCTGGACATAGAATTCACCTCTGCAGTGAGCCTTGCTCCTCTGTTCACCTGGATTGATAGAGAAGCAGAGCCAAGTTCATCCCCTTAAGATCACCCGTAAGTGTTGGAGTGTGTGTGTACGTTGCCACAGAGTGGAAACAAACACTGAATAACATCAGAATAAATTACTAGATATATTTTACACTTAACATTTTTCAAAAAACACCTCCTGCTGGTAAAGCCCATGCCCCATAAACATCTTCAATAAAGCAGTGATAAAAGCAAGAATAACAACCCTCAAATGATAAATTGGTCAAATTCAGAGAAGTCAAAATAAGCAGCATTTTCTTCCCCAGTTAAATGCAGAGGTTATACACACACACTCGCCAGCTGCCCTTGTCTTTGTTTTAGATTATAAAACAGTGATTTCATTTGTGTCAGAAACAAATACAAGTGAACACTATTAACTAAGGTCTAATAGTTATCTGATAAATATTTTAACCAAATGTTATCTCTACACCTAACAGTCCTGCATTAAGATTTCTGGAAAAGAAAATACGTATTGGCTGTGTGCAATTGAGAAAGTTTTTATTCTCTTTGGAAGGAGTACCCTCAAATAAAATTGATTAACAGCAAAGAATATTAGAAGAATATATTAGTACTATAGTCCATGATCGGAAGATGAAATAAATCTAGAAAATTTAGCACAGATGTGACAATGCAGCATTACTTAGCAGATTATTAATGAAAAATGAATTGGCCCCTCTAATTTCTTAAAATGATTTCTCTATTGGGTATATATCCTGAAGACCAAAAATCACATCATAATAAAGATATATGTACCCGAATGTTTATTGCAGCCCAATTCATAATTGCTAAGTCGTGGATGTTTGCTTTTTCATTCTTGTGATACTTTACTGGGAAGTACAGTATCATCTCCAACCCAGTAAATACAAAAGATGTGAAGTCTCCATCTTCTTATGGCTGAATAATATTAATAATATTCCATATATATATAATATATACCATACATACATATATGTATATATGGAATATTACATATATAATATATTATATATACATATATGTATGGAATATTATATATAATATAATCATATATAATCATTGATATCATATAATCAATAATATCATATATTACATATCTACATATATTGTATCATATATCAATGTTATATATGATATAGATATGATATAATATATATGACACATATTATATATGGTATAATATATTATATATAAATATTCCATGCATAATATATATGATATAATATATAAATATTCCATACATATATAATAATATTCTATTATAAATAATAATAATGTATTATATATAATATATGTATGATATAATAATGCCATATATTATATATCAATATTATATCATATATCAATATTATATATGATATAATATATGGCATATATTATATATGGTATAATATATTATATATATTAATATTCCATACATATATAATATTCCATACATGCATATATATGTATATAATATATATATATCACAGTTTATTAATCCATTCATGGGTTGATGGGCACTTAGGTTGATTCCACATCTTGGTGATTATGAATTTAGCTGCAGCAAATACTTGTGCAAATGTCCTTGTGATTAAATGATTTTTTTTCTTCTAAGTAGTTTTCTAGCTTTGGGACTGCAGAATCAAATGGAAGGTTCCCTTTTAGTCCTTTGAGAATTCTCCATACTTCTTTCCGTAGAAGCTGTATTAGTTTCCATTTCCACCAGCAGAGTAAATGTCCCCCTCTCTCCACACCCCTGCCAGCATTTGCAGCTTTGAGATTTTTGTGATGTGGACTATTCTCACTGGGGTTAGGTGATATCTTAGAGTGGTTTTGATTTGCATGTCTCTAATGATTAAGGAGAATGAGGATTTTTTTCATGTGTTTCTTGGGAATTTGTCTGTTTTCTCCAGAGAAGTTTTGGTGAAATCTCTTGTCCACTTGTAAATGGGATTGTTTGCTCTTTTTGCTGATTAATTAGAGTTCTCTGTAGCTTCTAATTAACAGTTCTTTGTTAGATTCACGGCATGCCAATATCGTCTCCCATTATAATGCTTGTCTGTTTGTTTTAGTTGTTGTATCCTTAGCTTTGCAAACCTTTTTAAGCTGTTTATTTGTTTTTAATTCTCTATAGTCTTCATCTTTTACTTTTACTTCTCTATTCCATTTTGTTAATAGTTAAATTAAGAAAAAAATGAAATAAAACCATAGCTTTAAATTAAAATCATTCTCTAGTGATTGATAGTGACTGGCATCTGGGTGGTGTGTTTGCTCACACTGATTGGGAAAAAATAAAAAATATATATAAAGTGGGTGGCTCCTGTGACTCAAAGGAGTAGGGTGCTGGCCCTATATGCCGGAGGTGGTGGGTTCAAACCCAGGCCAGGCCAAAAGCTGCAAAAAAAAAAAAAAAGTGTATTATATATATATGTGTGTGTGTGTGTGTGTGAGTATACTACATACTGGCCCTAAATTAAATTAATTTCCCACTTAGTATCATTTTTAAATGTTAAATAGTAGCATTTCAAGTTGTAAGATTCATAAAACACTACCAATGATCCATAAGCTACCAATGAAATGGAGGAAGAAAAAGGGAGAGAAAGAGACAGTGATTCCTAGGGTGAGGGTCCAATCAGACCTAGTCTCTTAATAGGAAATTATTTGGCATTTATTAAATTAATACATTTAAGGAGATGGATATTTATTATCTGCCAGTTTCCTTAAAGTTTTCCAGTTGTATAGCGTTTTTTTTTGGTTTTTTTTTTTGTAGAGACAGAGTCTCACTTTATCGCCCTGGGTAGAGTGCCGTGGCGTCACACTGCTCACAGCAACCTCCAGCTCTTGGGCTTAAGCGATTCTCTTGCCTCAGCCTCCCTAGCAGCTGGGACTACAGGCG